>CAJFCO010000141.1:555467-572616 GCA_904066015.1 Synergus gifuensis
AGAGAGTTGTTTCATTTCTTATTATGAAAATTCTTTGTAGTCAAAGTGAATAATATCCAACGTATAATTTCAAACAATATACCGATAATAATATATTTTCACGAGGTGCTTAATATTTTTCCCCTTTTTCGTCCCAAGGGTCTAGTATCGTCCCACTTACACATTTTATATCTTTATATGAGTCATACGAGAGTGTAGGGTATTACGTATAATACACCGGCATGACACACGTTAGATCCTTTTATCGCAGCTTCCCTTGTTTCATTTCCTCATCCATATTTTTCTGTTCGTCATCTGGATTTTCTACTCATCACCCTTAGTCTTGTGTTGACCTTCCAAATTGTTATGTTCGTCACCAATTTTCTCGATTGATCAACCAAGCGAATTTTTATGCTCTATAAACTCACATTATTCCAACTGATTTTGATAGATGACTGATGATGATAGAAAGTAGATTTGATTATTATTTTAATTTTTCTCTTATTTGAATTGGATAATTCAAATTTGCAAATAGATTGATAATAGATCCCGATGTTTTGAACTGACGTACATTAAAAACACAAAAAACTCTTCTAACTTTAAAATTTCATTATAAAAATATTTTCACGAAGTCTTGAATCTAGGTCAATTCTCATAATTATTTAACATGTAACCTGCAGCTTTCAAAACTTGTGCTTCTCTCTTATCCGAATATTTCCAACTTCATAAGAGGTACACAGCGTTAATTATTGCAACAACCCAGTCCAATTAGAGTTTATCTTGAATCCATTCACAAGTCCACAATGCCTGAAAATATTCGCACAGGTCCAGGAATTAAGAGAAAATATTTAAAACTCTAACCATTCAGAAATCTTCAATTTATATAACATGTAGTTTACTTTGCATTATATTGTAATATAAATGTCAAGACTAAATATTTTTATAAGGTGGAAACAACATTTAAAATATATTATAATTTGCGAAGTATCGCGTTCCTCTAATTGGTGGTTTGCTTCATATCAGCTCTGCAATCATGAGAAATTAATTTAATTGTAGGTTTTGAAGCCAGAGGTGTATGATTTTAAAATTAAAATTTGTATCTAAAAGATCAAAATCAGCCGAAATCTTATATTACATTCCTGGACTATTTGAATATTTCCGTTCTATTTGAGTTCTATGTCAGGTGAGCCATTTCAATCCTGGGCGATCGAATAGCTCCAATCGCAAATGAATTAATATCAATCAAATGGACCACTGACTCCTAATTCAGTACACAGATTGTTCTCTAGTTATTTCAGTGACTTGACTGATTTTAAAGCACAAGTGGATCATTTATTTCTATTTAATCTGCTGGATTTATTATTTCATGCCTTCCAAATTTCTATTTTGAAAGAGGCGAATTTAGAATTTTCCTCTCATGAGATAAACCTAAATTTTTGTAATTCGAAAGATTAAAGTAAATATAATTAAGGTATAATTTCCTTAGCAGACTTTTTCTCTCCTGTTCTCGAGTCAGAGCGACTGCAGTCGGTGTCAGTGGGACACGAGCTTCTTTAAGAACCCTTTTTTCCTGTGTGAGGGTTTTCATAGCCATACATACGTACAATTTCACGAGGTGCACCCTTAACCCTCACATTACGTGAAAACGTGAGAAAGAGAGAAACGATGTGAGAGCATAGGCCGTAGCTGGAACCAAGTGCAGGGGTAGATACCCACTGACAACGACGAGAAGAGACACGGCCCATTTCGTAACTGGGTCACCCTCGTTATCGTCAGTGAAGAGAGTAACTCCTCGATTTGTATTATCTATCTGAGCTATTGCTATTGAAACTTACCAGGGTGGATTACGTACAAAAGAAATCCACATTCACTGGATCGTATTTGACAACCTATGACAGGTCTCTGTTCCACGACTACATCGATTCCCACTATAGTATCCACGTTTGGATTGGATTTCAACTACATATAGAAGGAATCATCTCTTCTATTTGTTTAAAGGATTTTTTTATTTGAATTCGATTCTATTCAATTTGAAGCAATCAGAATCAACGTTGTATTCTGTAACATGACTAAGTCAAAATTGAGAAGTTTTATAATTTGGAAGATCTAAATTTGGAGGGATATCAAAAACACTACATACCAATCACCCATTACGATAAACTCTGATCTCGAAGACAAGTTAATGGCGAGAAGAACACGAGTCCCTCGAGGATTTCTATTTTTTATGGACACAAGTGTCGGAAGCTAATTGGCAGAACTGACTAGCTTCCAGATCCGAGGAGAAAGATTCTGGTTATTTTTATCTCGGTTGATTATTTTCGTGAAGACTTGAACTAACTGCTTACTATCTCGAGGAAAGACGCCAGGAAGATAAGGCGGATGAGAGATTGGAAGAAGTCCAGATTATCTCGCTTGACTGCTTACCTGTGGACAAGACGAGAAAAAGACAATTTAGTTGTATTTTCTTTCCTTCCTTAAAGCACTATCCAGACAAGGTGCTTCACTGATTCTATCAACAAATCTTGTTTAAGAATCAACATTCAGATAAATAAAGTAAAACGGATCTGTTCAAATAAGAAAATTCTAAATTTATACTAACTTCCAAATACAAAAAGATATAAAACTAGAGTTCAAGTGTTTCAAACTTGGATGCTTCCAAATGACAGGATCTATAAGTTTATTTTTTTCTAATTCGAAGCATACAAGCTTTAAGGTGTTTTATAAAATTTCCAATTTTTATGAATCGAATTAAAAGAACCTACAATCTTTTTTTATTACGAAATTCAGATCAAATGAAAAATAAAATAAAATCTGGACCTTTTGAAATTCATTCTAAATCATACATTTCAAATTTCAAATTTTAATCTAAAATAATCCTGAATGAATCAAGCCGTGAGTGAAAAGCTGCGAAATTAATATAATCCCTGTTTATGATTATGCGGGGTATAAAGGACGAAGAGGGTGGTTTGCTGAAGCAAAGGGGCGTCTGACATTAAACTGGGTTGCACTACTTACAGTAGTGAACTCATTCTAGGTACACGACCCCACCTCCTACCCAGCATCCCGGGAAAATCCGAGTAGAAATTGCTGGAAATAAAAAACGCCCAATGAAAATCCGCGGTCACACTAAGAAACCTGCATGCAGTTATCAAATGACACTGCAATTAATCTAATTAGGACTTAAAGCACGCGTACTCATCCAACCATATTCCAGCCTTTGAACTCGACTTGTCGCTCTACTCGCTTCAAACGCACTTCACTCAAAGAGCAAAGAGGAAAGCACAAAGCATTAGCCTGGGGAAAACACTTGACCCCTCACAGTCCAATCCAACCCACATATTACGAGAATCGACGAATGTCAATGACACAATTGTACGTGTTCCCTTTTTTCATTTTTTCTTTTTCACCCACTCTCATGAAGGTGTCAATCAAAATGTTCTTTTTTTAAGGTTTAACACTTTGGAAATTCAGTGTGTAGTTTACAAATTTTCAATTTGGACTTGTTCAAATTTGAAAATATAACAGAAAGTAGAAAAGCATCATACATAGATATAAAATCACTAAGAAAACATATCTAAGATTCTACAAAACTTTCTTTTGTTATAGGATTACGTGAATCGGTACCATGGTCAAAAGATGGGAGCTCTTGAGCCCCACGTATTTGCACTTGCTGAAGCAGCATATCGTTCGCTTCAAGACACTGACAGCAATCAATCCTGTGTAATATCTGGAGAGAGTGGAGCTGGAAAGACAGAAACAACCAAATTTATCCTCCAGTACCTCTGTTCTGTCACTAGCAACGTAGACACGTGGGTGGAACAGCAAATTTTAGAAGCAAACACTATCCTAGAAGCATTCGGTAATTATAATTCGCTTGAAATTGAAATCTTCTTTTTTTTTTTTAAAAAGTAAATGACTAAAATTCTCCTCCTTTTTTCACAGGAAACGCAAAGACAGTTCGAAACGACAACAGCTCTCGATTCGGAAAGTTCATGCAGGTCTGTTTCGACAGCAAATGGATGATAAAAGGTTGCATAATTCAGGACTACCTTTTGGAACAAAGTCGAATCACCTTCCAAAGTACAGGTGAAAGAAATTATCACGTTTTTTACCAACTCGTAGAAGCAGGAACCAGAGACCAAGAATTTGCAGAACAATATAAACTAAAAGCTGCCAATCATTACAAATATCTTAACGACTCAGGATGTACAAAAATCGACGGTATTTCTGATCTGAAAAAATTCGACGCCTTAAGACTCGCCTTCAGCGTTCTTCAAGTACCAACAGAAATGTGCGATGGCATTTTCAGAGTTCTGTCAGCCATCCTCTGGCTTGGAAACCTTAAGTTTGAAGATGTTGATGGTGAAAGATGCGAGTTGACTCAAGAAGATCACGAAATTATTGCTACTGTAGCTCCTTTACTGGGTCTTCAAGTTGAGGATTTGACAAGAATCGTACTAGAAAGACAGATCAATGTCAGAGGCAATATCACTGAAATACCATTGAAGGTGCAAGAGGCCAAGGAAAATAGGCATGCAATGGCAAAGGCTTTGTATTCCAGAACCTTCGCTTGGCTTATTAATCATATCAATAATTGCACGAATCCAGGCCAGGACATCTCCAGGTTTCTAGGAGTTTTAGACATATTCGGCTTTGAGAACTTTCATGTAAACAGCTTCGAGCAACTCTGCATTAATTACACAAATGAAAAGCTTCACAAGTTCTTCAATCACTACGTCTTTGCCTTGGAACAAGAGCTTGTAAGTATCTTAAATATTTAATTATCTCAAATTGAAACCTTGAATTTAGAATTTAGAACTTAGCTGACTCATTCTACTGGAACTTTTATTTAAAAATTTCAGTATCGTCAAGAGGAAATTCAGTATTCCCACATAACATTCACTGACAACACCTTGTGCCTAGAGTTGATAGAGAAGCCACCTCGTTGTGTCTTGAAACTTTTAACCGAACAATGCCACATGCCAAAGGGTTCAGACTTAGCTTACTTGAACAATCTCCACTCAGAATTTGAAAACCATCCTTGTTACGTGAAAGGAGATGATCGTCGCAAGTGGGAAAAGGAATTCGGACTCAAACACTATGCAGGATCAGTCACCTACACGGTGGAAGGATTTGTTGACAAAAATAGGGACGTCCAACAAGACGTATTTTTCGATTTTATGTCGAGAAGCACCAATGAATTCGTCCAGGAAATCACAGCTTATCAGGACCTTCTAGGATGCACTGTCGCTCGAGCTTCTGGAAATGCTACAACGATGTCTAGAGGCACTTCCAAGGGCAAACCCACGCTCTGTGACTCTTTCAGACATCAGCTTCAAGCTCTGGTAGATGTTCTTCAAGCTACGACACCTTGGTATGCCAGATGCATTAAACCAAATATGAAGAAAACAGCTAATCATTATGATGAGAAGCTAGTTCTTGACCAGCTCAAGTACCTTGGAATGCTGGACATCATTAGAATTCGAAAGGAAGGATATCCTGTTCATATGCCTTTTCGTGACTTTATCACTAGGTATAGTTGTCTTGAAAAAGGTAGAGCTTCTTTACCTCCAGATGAAAAAGAAGCGGTGAGGTGCTTGATTCGGAACAAAAAGGTGCCAGCGACTGAATGGCAGATTGGAGTGACGAAAGTTTTCCTGCGAAGATTTGTCCACGAGCCTCTTGAAGATTCGAGAAATAAAATCATTACTAGCAATGCTATCATCATCCAGAAAATTTGGCGAGGATTTATCGTTCGACGTGGTAAGTTGTTAATACCTAAAATAGAGAATCATACATATAGATATATAAATATTTAAAAAATGATAACTCTAGTAGTATATTTCCTAGCAGGCTTCTTCATTATTCATTCATTAATCCAACTTTTAATATTCTGTTTGATTCTTAGAATACAAGCGAGTAAGGGATGCAGCTCTCAAAGTTCAACACGCGTACAAAGGATGGAAATTGAGGATAATGTTCATTAGAAAACGCAGAGCTGCAATCGTGATTCAGTCTCACTTGAGAGGAGTTTTTGCGAGAGAAGTGGCTGCTGCCTTAAGGGAAATGAGACGTGTCGATGAGGAAATGAGGAAGAGGGGACGACAGGAGGAAGAGAGAAGACTGATGGAGGAAAAGAAAGCTGCTGAGGAGAACCAAAGGTAGGAACCATTCCTTTTATTTTTTTGAAAAACTTTGTTTTGCTAGTCAATCCTGAAACCAATTCTAACATCCACTATTTGTTTTTATTTTTTAGTGCACAATATAATGGCATTGTGGGAATGGAAGCTGGGTAAGTTTAAACTCTAAACCAAATATACTCACGAATCCGAACTCAAAATCCTAATTTTTATCTTTATTTTAACAGAAAAGCACAAGAGGAAATAGCTGCACTATCCCAAATGGCAGAACAGCTAAATTCGAAGATGGCAACTTCGGAATTACAATCAGTCGATCTAGATAATCTCTTCTCATTCCTATCAGATGTGCAATCAACAAAGAGCAATCAGATAATAGAAGAAATCGGTGAAAAAATGGATGAACTCGTAGAGAACTTGGACGAAGAATTGGAAACAGTAATCCAGCAGGAATTAGAAAAAAGAGCAGAGTTGAAAGTTTCTGCAGATGGACAAGATGGAAATCAGAGAATTTATTCGAGTGGAACTAAATTGGGACCACCAACTCTTCCTGAACCTACAGGACCACCTCCACCACCACCTCCACTTCCTTCTCTTGTTCAAAACGGAAGCTCAACTTCTGATAATGGAGAACCGATTTACGAGTCAGTTTTGCCTAGGGATGAAAATGGACCCTCGAGTCCTGTAGCTATCAACGGAAGTTCTGGACCTCTAATGAATGGAGATCTTCATGGATCACCGCCACCAGTCCCTACTACTAAGATAATCCACAGTAAGGAACCACAAGCTGGAACTCCACCTCCAATTGTTGAAAATAGGAGCTCGAGTCTTCATCACGTAACTCATAATCAGCATCCAGTTCAGCAACAGGTTAATGGACATGATCTACAGCATCAACAGATGCCTCCTCAACAACAGCAGCTGCATCAGCCAGCAGAAAGGGAACAGAGAAGGAAGTGTAGAGTCGAGAGAAAACTGCAGGAATTGGAGAATAAAAAGGAACCCCTTGAAGGAGAGAGTTATAATGACATCATGGAGTTTGCACAGAGTCACTTTAATAGTCACGAGCGATCTCCAGAGGGCACAATTATGGCAACTCTGACGAGAAAATCTAGGGGAAAAAGTATGGAATATGTTCCGAAGTATGAGATGGTCACTTATTACAAAGGAAACACGATTCCTAACTCGCATATCCACATGTATGATCCGGAGAATGTCAATATCGCCTGTTCTGTCTTTAGAGACCTCTGTAAATATCTTCGAGGTGAGATGAAGCTGGAACAAGAAATTGCAACAATCCAAAGCATAATTGGTTACGGAATTGAACGCGAAGAGCTCCGAGATGAAATCCTAGTGCAATGTATGCGTCAGGCAACTAACAATCCAAATCAAGAGTGGGCCGAACGAGTCTGGCTTCTGCTCTGCTTAGCAATCGTTGCTTTTCAACCCAGCAAGCTCTTCTACAAATATTTCGTCTCCTTCCTCCGCAAAAACCTGGCCCTCGAAGGCAAACTCCGACAGTATGTACAATGGTGTGTCGACAACTGTAAAAACACCAAAGTCTCTTGCAGACAGTATCCACCATCAACAGTCGAGATCGCAGCTATGAGACGACTTGGGACGATTGTCTGTCGCTTCTTCTTCCTTGATGGAAGAACTAAAGCCATAGATGTTCATCCGACAGACACTGCAGCTGATGCAGTTGCGAAACTTGCTGAAAAACTAGGTCTTCGATCTTTGGAAGGCTGGGCGATTTACCAGAGTCGACCTGATGGAGAAGAACACGTCAGAGCTCATGATTATCTCTATGATGTTATAGCTGCCTGGGAAATGAAACAATGCAAGTTAAATACAGCTCAGTCAGCTTTCCCTACTTTGCGAAGAGGAAACAATACCACATTAGGTAGTGGAGACAACAGATTTGTTTTCAAACGCAGACTCTTCCGAAGCACTAGGGAGCTTTCCCAAGATCCTGTTGAAGTCAACATGTTATATTCGCAGGCAGTTTACAATGTCGTAAAGTGTGACGACTTTCCGGTTTCAGAAAAAGTGGCACTTCAGTTAGCTGGATTACAAGCGCAAGTCATGTTGGGTGATCCGAAAGACAACGACCGTCTGGATTATTATAGTGAGGTTGACAGTTTTCTACCTTACCGAATCAGCAGAGCTCGAGGCGATGATGTTTGGGTTCCGATTATAGCCCAAGCTCACAGACAATATGGTGCTGGTCGTTCCGAATTGACAGCAAAAGTCTTATACCTTTCTTGTGTGATGCAATATCCACTTTATGGAACTACAATGTTCAACGTTACTTACAGAGGCTACTGGTCCTATGGAAATCAACTGATATTGGGAATTAACAGCGATGGGTTGATGCTAATCAAACCAGATGATAAGTTTGTCTTATTCGAGTACCGATACTCTGATGTGGAGAGTATAATGCTAGATCCTAGTGACTCTTTTATCACGATATTTTTACTCAGACATAATCCTGACAGTTCCCACAAGTGTTTCGTGTTTGAGACAACCCAGAAGAACGAGATTGGTAGTTTGATTGTGAGCTATTGCCCAGCTTTAGCAGTATGGATAACAGAAAACGAAGCTCCGATGAAGAAGATGAAAGGCATAACGAACGAGGATCGAATCAGGCTTTACCACAATTTAGTAAATTGTCGAAGAACCCTAGTTGATTCGGAGGCTCTCCGAAAACCTCAAGACACTGGTGGTGGCTTTTTGAGAAATACACTCAGAAGATTATCAAAGCACAGAATAGAAAAACTGAGACAGGAACATGGAAGTTCTACAGATCATGGTGAAACATACAAAGGTTTCCACTATGGTTACTGGGCCTTCAGCAGGCAAGCTATTCCTCAGAGTCTTTCGAAATTACCAGATGCTGAGGAACAAATTTCTCTCAGTGTTTTCCAACTGATTTTAACCTACGCAGGACTCGGTCAAAATGGAGACACAGTCAGAAGGGCTGAAGACGATCATGTGAATCTCATTCAAACAGTGATGGAACGTTGCATAAGGAAGGAGAATTTACTTGGTGAATTGTATCTTCAACTAATCAAGCAGACAACTGATCATCCGGATCCCAACAGTCGAGTGAATTTGGGACACTGGGGTCTACTTTCTCTAGCGTGTTCTGTAATTCTTCCACCTCAGAAGATCATCAGGAAGTACCTAATGGCTCACTTGAAACGTTGTGCTAGCGATTACGTCACTGCAGAAGGAAAATACGCGAGATTTGCAGAAAAGTGTCTCTACAAAACCCAAGGTACAAGAAGGCGACAATGGCCGCCGAGTAGAGAAGAAATTATGTGTACGATTAATCTAAGACCGATATACGCGAGGTTCCACTTCATGGATGGACAGTACCATTCAGTTGAATTTGACCCTTCAGCAACTGCGAGGGACGTAATGGAAATCATAAAAGCTAAAATTGGGCTGGAAGAAACTGCTATGGGATATGCAATTTACGAAGTTTTAGGATCTTCGGAACGGGCTTTGATTCCAGAGGAAAAACTTGCTGATGTGATGTCCAGGTGGGAAAGATATAGAACTGCAAGTGCAACTCAAAATCAACTACCTAGAAAACACGCACATCATCTATTCCTCTTCAAGAAGCATTTATTCCTTGATCAGTATATGAATTTAGATGATCCAGTGGAAAAGGAGTTGCTTTATCATCAGATCTTGCATGATTTAAGAGCTGATCGGTTTCCAATTACTGAAAAGGAGGCAATGATGCTGACTGCTCTGCAATGTCAAGTCGAACTTGGAGATAGTCAAGATGTGGCAATTGGAGAAAAGTATTTGACGATTGCAGGACACTGCCTCCCAGTGAGAATCTTGCCAGACCTTTCGATTGAAGGAGTCGTACAACATCATCAGTCCTTAAGAGGAATGTCATCGTCTGAGGCGAAGAAGTCTTTCTTGAATTTGATACAATCTTGGCCACTGCATAGGGCGACTATATTTGATGTGATGCAGTCATTTACATCCAATTGGCCAAGAGTTTTATGGTTGGCTGTTGATCAGGACGGTTTGCATCTTCTTGAACATCGTTCAAGGAATGCTCTTTGTACTTATACATATGAAAGCATCCTGAGCTACAGTCCTGCATCCAACTATTTGATGATTATCACTGGAAGTGAGAAGAAACAGAGTAAAGTTATACTCTCAACTTCACAGGTAATTTAAATTTAATTAAATTATGCAAATCAAACTCAAAGCTTATCTAACATCTAAATCGTTATTTTTCAGGCCTTCCAAATAGCAACTTTGATTCGTGAGTACACCGAGGTCTTGCAGGCTCCCCCAGACATTCCGAAACGAGATTCAACAATAGTGCAACAAATCAATCAGCAGCACATCGTTCCAGCGACTGCACCAGGAAATCGAAAATCTCGACCATCATCAATGCTACATAGAGGAGCTCCTGTGATTCATTCCCAAGCTAGTTAAACGTTAAACAAAGTCTGATTGAGACGCCCACTCGTTGTAGTTAGTTAAACTTCTTTACCTGTGAGAGGCCTACCAAATGCGACGATTGCCCTTTTCATTAATCAATTTTAATGGTGCAAATTGTCATCGAAGCACAAAGGTAAAGCCTAGGTACTTCTTCCAATGTAATAATGTATTTATTATACATTAGCTTAGATCTCGAAACTTGAAAGATTTTAAGCCACAACTAGATTAAATCGCCTGTAACTTAGAAACTGCCATACGATTTTATCGACGATCAAAGTGTGGAACCAAAGTCCAAAGAAACCTACTGACGTTATTGATTGCTATTATTATAATATTGATTATAATATTAATTATTATCGTGTCATCGTTATACGCGTCGTTGCCTTTTCTACCGAAGTTCTTGACGTTTTTATAAGAGCTTTATCGTGTTTAATACTCTCCCTCATTCTTTACCGAATGCCAAATACTTTTTTTGGTTACAACAGTATTTCAAAATGTTTTCGATGTTTTTACCGATACGAAGATTTATATAATACATGTTCTAGATAAATTTTTGACCAATATTGGAATTTTTTTTGAAGATCCCAAAACTGAGTAACAAAATAACATAAAGAACAATCAAGACTGCCAGATTACTGTTACAATCGGGAATTTAATTTCTGCGTGACAATTAAGTCACAGTCTGCAGCGAATGAAAAACAAAAACCTTATGCAACTATTAAATGAGGAATGACTCCAAGCGAGAAAAACAGAAAAGAGAAAAAAAAGTTATTTAATTATTTATTATTATTTTATTTGTAAAGGCGAGTCATTCCACATTTTGTGATGATTGCGAACTCGCAAAGTTCTCAATAAGACGACAATCTTCGCACAGGAGAATCGACACATATGCCTGAATCTCTTTATACAATTTATACTATCATTTTATAAAGTGATCCAGTCTTAAAAATCAGTGTAAGGAACTGCGATTCTAATTGTAAAATAAAAATATTATACATGTTTAGAATTGTATCGACGCATATCACGATTCAGTGAAAACTTTTATAAATGATATCAGGCGGAATTCATTTCAAATCTTACAGGCTCAACTTGTTCAAATCAGGTTTAAAAACTTTTAAAACTCGTAACATAATTTACGTAGTTTCTAAACCGATATAGGTATTACACTGTATGATTTAAAATGAATTCAGCCATCATAAATCAACGTTTTTTATTTATTTTTAAGCCGCCTTTTTTTTTGACTTACTTTTTTTTGAAAATTAAGTAAATCAAGTTCTCTTTACGATTAAATATTCGAATCACGCAATGTCCAGCGTTGTGCCTCGGAAAATGTAATTCGTAACGTCCAAACCCCTTTTTCATCAACTTGTTTTGACCGAATTTTTGAAATGTAAATATGTAGCACAAAAAATGCATGAATAATAATTTATTGACAGACCGATTCGACTCGACCAATCGGACCAAGAATAACCCGATTACAGCCGCACAATTATTGAAGAAAAGCGAACAGTTTACATAAAAAGTGAAACGTTTATTTCTTCTTTGAGAGTTTGGCCGAGCAAACGAATGCTGAGACAGACTGTGATCCGTGTTGAGTGTTCTTTTTTAGTCTTCGAGAGCTGTTTGTATGCGAGGGACTGAATCAGAGCACGCGAGACAATAGATAAAAAAAGATGAATGAGAGGTATAATATGAATTTGTGATTGTGATGATCCAGTGGTCAAAAAGACATTGACATGCTGAGGACGTCCTGAAGACATCCTTAGGACGTCCATGTCATTTAAATTGATGTCCAAAAAACGTTTCATGTCTTAAAGACGTCTTTTGGACGTGATGGGATGTCTTTAGGACATCCTAAATGTCTTTTTGCCCACTGGGAAAAGTGAAAGAGAATTTGGGCGCGCTTGGGTGAACGTTTTAGTCTATTGCGAACGCTTAATGCGTTTTAAAGTATAAATAAATTATTGGTTGACAATGTTATTGAAAATATATAAATTAAGGATGCTCTGTATATAATATATAAAATATACGCATACGTACACGCTCACTCACACACATACAAATGCGCGCCTACGTATTATATAAATATATATTAATATACTCGAACTGTATAAGAACACAATAAACATATTATATTGCGAAAAATGTTAGCCAAACAAATTAATTTTCTCGAAAAACAGTGAGTCAGCACCATTCCTCACATCAAGAAACCATCGACCCCGCTAAACGGCCACGAATAATTTTCTTCATTACAAATGTTTTACGTTTTCGAATCTGAGAAAATTGCAATCATGATTTCAATCATGATTTCAACAAACCTAACCAATAAATTTAATTGGAAAAATCATTAAAAATTGGATTGGACTTACTATAGCTTTGCTGAGTGAAAAATTAGACCAGAAGACAGTTAAGTTGTCTAATTACGCATGATAGAAAAACATTTCTCAATGCTTCTTCGAGCACGTGTGAGTGAATCGAAAACTTCCCAAAGCCAAATCTCGAAAATATAGATGAAATACGGTCTTCATTGCTCAAAAATTTTGACAAATCTCGATCGATATTAATTACTGTAAAGTAATATGGCTCAATTTTGAAGAAATCCCGTGAAAATGATAAAATTTTCAATATGAAAACACGAATCCTGTTCCAACAAACAAATCTAGAGAAAAAACTTTAAATGAAATTTATGAAATGACACGATGACACAACGTCCACAACGTGAACTCCAAAGTGAAATAAGCAGGGTAGCCAACCACTGTACATACGTACTCCCCAAAGTTGGCTTCCTGATGAAGAAACTCTGCCATTGGTTGTAACCAGGCACGTGATTCAACATTCAATTAAATCAATTCGATTTTGAATCGCCCGCTAAATTTTCACCAATGGCAGCATCTTTCCAGGAAGATGTGCGCAGGAAGCCAACTTTGGGAGTATTTGTTGCTAATCTAAAAATATGAAATTTAACTATATTTGAAAAGTTTAAATTCTTAACTTGCAATTATTATAAACCTAAATAATATTATACATTTTCTTAGTCACTGAGAATGTAAAAATGTCCTTTACTACAAATCTTTATAAAACTCTACTTAATTTTTTTTTATCAGAATTGAAATCCTTGTAAAAATTATGTAAGAAAGTCACTAAAAATTGGTATCAATGGTTAGATCCAAATATCACACTATGTATTAGATTGGCAGTCATGAATGGCAGTTGCGCCTGTTCTTGCGGTAATTGAAATCGTCGCGATCAGCTTCAGGTTTTTATATTGAAAATTGCATAATTTTCATCTTTTTCATATTTATTTACAGGTGCTTGCATTTCAATTGTTATAAATGTTTTGTGCTCTTGGATTTTGGAACATCAACCTCTTCCGGCCGGATACATCTACATAATTGTAAATATTAATTTGCCAACATAACTGTGATGGAAAGAAATTTATTCATAAATGAATATAACTTCAAAACGATAAAAAACGGATTAACTCAATTAGACAAAGTAATGATAACAATTATGTGTACTATAGTTACATACGTATTTTAAAAATATATATGTCCTTATCATTTGGAGCAGCAAACTTTTATTCTCAAATAGTTCTTGTTTCAAGTTTTTTAAATTCTCTTTCTTGAATTTTTACATTCTCATCAGAGAATGTATTATTTAGTAATATTTTTAACGTTGATTGAAACTTTCCCCATTTAGTTGAAATTAAGATTACTGGATATTCTTATGTCTCTTATGTTGAGGTTCCTCATCTACTTTCTCGAAACCCAGATCTATTTCTTCTTTCACGATACAATATGTACTATTAAATTGAGAAAAACTAAGTCGTTGCTCATCATACATTTCTTCGACTCTTTGGTCGTTGCTGCAGCGATTCTCCTCCATGCATTCTTTGAATTCTGAAAACAATAAATTGATTTTATAAAACAAATAATTTAAGTAATACTTCTGAATATAGTCTGCTTAGAATTTGCACTTTGAATCCTAAAATTGTAAGTTTGGTGTAATATAAATTACTGATACTTACCATTGAATTCACGCAATTTTGCGGGTAATAATTCTGAAATAAAATGTTGTGGTTCATCAAGGGCGAGAGCGAAACATGCTTCGCAAACTCGATGCAGACCTGTTTCAGTGTTAAGATGGTATATGTCACAGACTTGTTCTTTCCGATCATGGAAATAAACAGGTCTTACCATCTCATTTAAAAACTGAAGTCTTGAATAAAGTGTTGGATTGTGCCAGTATGATTCGAAAATAGTTTCTTGATCACCATCTGTTACCCTCAAATAACAATTGTTTGGACAAGGAGCCAAGCGAGTGTAACCTTTCTTTAACTTTTCATCCCTGATAGAGTTGATGAGGTTGGCTAGAATGAAAAAAAAGTTTCCAAAATTTAATTTTGAATATAATAGAAATAGGTCTCTTTACCTAATGATACTTACTTTTAAATTTACGCAATTTTTCAGATAATACTGCTGAAATAAAGTGGATAGGTTCATCAATGGCAAGACAAAAACACACTTTGCAAACTCGTTGTCGACCTCTGTCAGTGTTAAGATAGTAGCTGTCAGTGAATCGTTCGCGAGATAAAAAATCAGTTTTTGAATGCATGTAATGAACTGGTATCACCATCTCATTTAAGTACTGAAGTCTCGAATAAAGTGTTGAATTCTCCCAATATGATTTGAAAATTTGTATTTGATCATTTACAGTTATTTTCAAATAACATTTGGCTGAACAAGCAGGCAAGCGAGAAGGACCTTTTCGCAATTTTTCATTCCTCAGAAAAATAGCACGATCAACTTGCTCTACAGTTTTCAATGTCATAGAATGTTCTTGATCTGGTATCACCGGAGTAGAATTATTAATACAAGAATTTTCTTTTTCTTGCATAACTTTATGGTTTGGTTCATCTGAATTTTTCAGTTCTCTCCACTTTTTTTCTACAGCCATTGAAATAAATTTTGTAGACTCGTTAAGAATTCGATGCAAACAGATTCTGCAAATTTTGTGGTGACCTTCGTTTGTTTTAATTTTAAAACTGGTATAGCTACTTATCCGTGTGGGTTTATTAATATTATTTTTCCATACTGAGGATCTTCTAATGTCTATCATGTCAGTTAGATAACGGAGTCTCGACTCCCGTGTTTCTATCTTCCAGTAGGAGTTGGAAAGCCTTTTTATGTCATCTAATGTTATTCTGGAGGTGCATTTGCTTCGACATGAAGGAATTTCACCCAAAGAAACTATAGCTTCAGTATTTAACTTCTTTTTGGGTTTCCATGGAAGTTTAGGTTCTTTAATTAATTCGTTCTTTATAGTTTCTTGTTTTTCCTCTATTCGGTGATGTAAGAAAAAGAAATTAATTAATAAAAATTGAAATAATTAAAATGTTATATATCTGATTTGAATGTATTCAAAAATTATAAGACTCACCTGCAATCGTATTCTTCATTAGGTCATTTTCCGGCTTCAAACATGTAATTGGCTTGCTAATTGGTTTGTCTTTGATTCTAAAGTCCTCTACTTTAATATAGGCGCTTAGTATTTTCCTTTTTTCGACTTCGGTTACTAAGAATAAAAATTTAGCATGAATAATAAAAATTAGAAAGAATAAAAAATTTAATCTCGGTTACAAGTTCAAAGTGTTTAATACTGTTGAGACATTTAATAATATCCTTTGTAGAAAATATTCTTATTACATCAATCAGAATTATTTTATGAAATTAATATATCAGACTTATCAGATTTCGAAAAAAGTATAATAGATTAATAGATACGTGCTTTCAATCATTTTAGAGGATTTTATAATTTAATTTAATTTTTAATATATTTCAATAGTATAAATTCGATGAAAAATATTAATGTTGCATATTTCGTTTGTGAAATTCTGTAAATAACAAAACAGTCTAACCTCAAAAAAATAATAATTAATTACATATTCAATTTATATTCTATGCTGAAATATTTATTATATTAATTTTTTTATAATAATAATTCTCTTATTTGTTGCTCTTTGTACTTTAGTTTTTATCTTATAATATTATTGTTTAAAATGTTTTAAACTTCTTGAAGAAAGGAAAGTTACCTTTATTAGAAATACGTAAAGGAAATAATAATTGTATTGGGGTGCAATTATCTTGTATCAAATTCATTATAAATTAATTAATAGGAACAATGTATTAATAAATAAAAATTAAAAATTAGTTTCCCAAATGCCGGATACAACCGATACAACGCGCAAATTTTCACTATTCGTAGACATAACCTCTACACATTATAAGGGCAAATGCAAGACGTGACTTTAGCCATATATATTCCTCCAACTTTCTTGTAAATAAATAAATAAAATACATTTTGGACAGCAGAGAGCGATGAGAAAAAAATTAATCCACTGCTCTCTGCTGTGCAAAATATATTTTACTTATGTATTTATTTACGAGAAAGTTGGCGAAATATATATATATGGCTAAATACACGTCTGGCATAAGAGTACCAGTGAGTAACAGAGATAGAGTTCTTTTTGTCCAAGATTCATGTATGCCTCCCCCCCC
>CAJFCO010000141.1:577616-709491 GCA_904066015.1 Synergus gifuensis
ATTGGTATAACTAATTTGCTCTTATGGTAAAGTATCACATGCCCTTAAACAATTCACAGCAAAAAATTTAATTTTCAATACAGATTTTATAGTATAATAATTAAAAGTTGAAAAAGGTTTTAATTTATAAAGTTATAATTTTCAACTTTCATAATGTTTATTTTCGTTGAAATTCATTCTATATAGAATTTTAATATTACATAACCTCAAAATGACAAAGTGGAAAACATCAATTTAACTTCATTAAATATTTTTGCATAATATATTAAAATTGTATTATTATTTTTATTAGCAACAATTGTGTTTTTAGTGGCATTAAAAGGTTTATTTCTTTTATTTAAAAAACGACTACTTATCTTGTTGGACAAAATGGGTTATTGTAAACTTGCATGGAATGCTTCTGACATTTAAACAAGCTATAACGCAAGTATTACCAAGTATTACCTTGTTCCAAATTATTTGATGAGGTGGATGATGATTTTGCAGAATTATTCTTGGTTATAATATCCATTTTCAGATGATGCATATCAATCTATTTTATAATAAAAAATAACATCCTTCATGTGAAAAGATTAAAAAATTATTTATTCGTTGGATGATCAACAAACACACATTCCAAAAAAACAGTATCCGCCTTTTTTTTCCTATGCGCCAGAATCGCGAAATTCACCTTATTGGCTGTATTTCGCGGGAATTCTTGAAATACTAAAAATATAATTTCAATTTTTACAAATAATTGTGCTTTAATAAAAAAAAATCAATTAGATCATTAATTAAAATATTTATATAATAGTTCTCGTGATTTTATGTTTTTCCACATATTGTGAAAAATAGTATTTCTGATTTTACAATTGTAGGCAAGTGGTGCCAGTGGCGAACACATATGTACATTTGTGCATATGCACATGCATGCATGACGCATAAGGTTCTCGACCAATTACTTCTTGCTGGATTGCAAATGGAGCCGCCTGGATCGGTCGAGACGTATCGAGATGAGCACCAATGCGGCGACGCACTAACGCGGGAAAATTTAAAAAAATAAGAATCATCGTGCGTGTTCGGGACTTCGGGCTCGTCACATTAAAAAAAACTATCTTTTTTAGAAAATAAATTTTAATAACATCTGAAAGAAACTACTTTCTTCGTTTTTTAAACTTTTTGTCTGACGGTTCCTCCACTTTTTCCTCGATGTAATCCAGATCACTATTGTCAAAATTCACTTTTGATACAATTTTTCTTTTCGTTTTTCCTTTTGCTTTTCGCGGTAGTGTGTTATCAGGCAATGATTCGTAAAATATTTTTGCTTGAAGACTCATAAGAGGTAGTAAATCCAAAAGTCCCTTCTTTTTCTTCTTGGTTATACGAAGCTCATCAATATTGCAAAAGTCTGCTTTGCACATTTCCTTAAATTTAGATGTTAAATTCAAAACTTGAAATCGATCTCTCTCTACCCAACTATTCTTGTAGTAAACGGGTCCTTCTTTCGTATATCGCAGCCACTTTATTTTCATATCGATAAAAGCTTCACTATCATCTGAGAATTCGTTCCATAAACTCTCAAAGTCATAAAACTTATCTGGAGTCATTATAACTACAGAAGAATTTTTTCTTGAGTTTGTAGCATGGTACCAATCACGCGGTACTTCGATTTTACCACGATACTTGTTGATAAGATTAACCCACTCATTATCTAGATTTTCTTCAACTTCAGAATGACCAGAAATTAGGAATTTATGTTCTACGCTCTTGATTGTTCTGTGATTCGCAATGAAGTGTGAAAACATCACTGAAAGTGCCTTACTTCTACTTTCTCTGCAGTTGGAAGGTGAATAGAGAATTACGTGCTTAATTTCTACAGGCAAATTTTGAAGATACCTATACAAACAGGATGCCATTTCATTGACACTTTTTTTCGCCTGCGCTTCGTGCCACATATAAAATTCAAATTTATTCTCAGTTTTAGTCTTACTGTGTACTTGTTGTTGAATTATTAAATTGTGAGTCCACATTGGTTGTTTGTAATATGCGAAGGGAGTTTTTAAACATGGAGTTGGCAAGCTTTTTCGAAAAGCAAAGGAGCAAACATTAATTGAGTTGATATTGACCGAATTGATACTACGTGCTGCCTCTTCATCATGCACTTTAGAGTTGTTAGCTTCTTGGCAAATAGAGAGGTGGGACGTTCGAAGATTTTCAATCCTACGTCGCCTTTTTGGATTATCTATAGTTTTAAGTTGTTGAAGAGCCACTTCGCAGACCTTACATTTACCTAAAAAAGGGGGTTTAAATTTCAGGTCAAATTGGGATAACACATTCTGGTAGAAAACCATATTCACCGGGTTTGGAATTTCACTTCTGTAAAGGTCGTACATAATTTCAATTGTCAATCCAAATGGTAGATTTTTTTTGGAACCTTGTACAATGAGTGGGAATTTCTTTATGTGTTCTTCTACTTTTCTGGTCTGCTCTTTAATAGAATTTCTACTCCCTTCAACCCCATTTTGAGAAGATAATTTCACTAAATTTTTGCTACTCCATGATGAGAAAGCTTCGTTATCAGAGAACGGTTCATTAAGTAATTCAATTTTCGAATCAGCATCTATCTTCTTTAGCTGGTGACTTTTCTCTTTGTCCATTTCGTGCCCTAAACACAAGATAAATTTAGGAATTAAAAGTAATGAACATTCAACATTTCAAGTATGTAGAACTTGATTATAAAAAAATAATTGTAGCATCAATACCTACTATAATGTTCAGGCAATTTTTTCCCTAAAACTGACTTGATAAAGCTGTACGTTTCACTAATGACAAGGCAGAAACATGTTCTGCAAACTTTTTTACGGCCTTCTTTAGCATCTAAATAATATCTGTCATATAAATGGTCAGCCGGTTTTAATATGCAAGATCTTACACGATGGTTGGTGTCTATCATTTCATTTATGAATTTAAATCTTGAATAAAATGTCGCTCTCTGCCAGTAAGTTTCGAAAATCCGTTTTTGATCTTTTTCGGTTATCTTCTCGAAACATCTATTTATGCATGGTGGTAGTGGAGTGAAACCATTTTGTACTTTTTCAACTTTGAGGCGTTCGGTAACTAGGCTATTGTATTCTATAAATGAATATTTAATAGAATCAGAATTTGAGACTGATAACTGATTTTCGCCGACTTGTTCAAATTCCCAAGTTCTTGGCCTTTTCTTGAATTGGAGATTCTTTCTCTCAAAATCTGCTAATTCTGAAATGAAAAACATATGAAAATGGTTAAAAATAAAGTTTAAATGAATATTAGCCCAAATTTAATAACATACAATAAAATAAATGAAGCACAAATACTCACTATCAATATCCTGGAATTTTTTTTCTAAAACGTTTGTGATAAAATCATCTCGTTCGCCAAGAATATAAACAAAGCAGTTTCTGCAAACATCCTGACAACCTTTCTTCGTGTTAAAAAAGTAGCTGGTACAGTACAATATGTTAGGATTCTTCTTTCTCAATATTATAGGAGTTGTTTCAACCACTGGCGTTATAGCTTTCATTTTTATCATATTACCCACGAAATTCAACTTTGAATCGAATGATTTTACCTGTGAGTAACAGTTAAAAATTCGTTTTTGATCGGATTCTGGAATTTTAAAATGGCAATTTTCGACGCATGGAGGTAGAGGTTTCCAATTTGATTCAATTTTTAAATTATTTTTCGGCTTCGAATCCAACAACAAGGAAGCATCTTCATCAATTATCATTTTTTCTGAAATTTCTATCTTTTCTGGTAAACCAACGAACTCTTTGGCATCACTGAGTTCAATTTTTATATCCTGAACTTCGATTTTTATATCATGAATTTCAATATCCGAAACAATTTGATCCTCTATATTCTCCTCAAATTTGTGGTCATCGCTTTCCAAATCTACTTCAGTTTTTATGATACAAGTTTCCCTGGGTAAATCAATGTTCTCTAAATTATCATTTTCCTTTGAATGACATTTTAAGTCCAATGATGATTTTTCTTCCCCTTGGAAAATTTTGTTTTCTTGATTCAGAGTGATACCCGGAACAATATTTTGAGCGCAAGGCAACCCTTCGTAAAAATCTTTTACATTTGGACTCATCAAAGGTAGCAACTCTAAAAGATCTTTCTTTTTCTCCATAGTTATAGAAACTTCGAGTAGATTACAAAGTGTTCCTTTCCCTGCACTCTCACATTGAGATTTTAATTTTAAGTCCTCAACTTTAAATCTGTAACTTTCTGTCCAACTTTTCGTGTAACAAAAAACTGTTCCCTTCGTATATCGCAAACATTTTACATTTTCATTGATAAAGGGTTCAACTTCTTGCAACGGGTCTTTCCACATACTCTCAAAATCATAAAACATCTCTGGAGTCATAACTACAACTTCAGATTTATTGTCTGAGTTAAGAGGTTTGCTAAAAGCATTATACCAATCTTTCGGGTGTTGAATTTTGCCCTGATATTCCCTTATAATCTTCTCAGTTAAAAAAATATCAAGGTTATCTTCAATTTGAGAGTGACTAGAAAGTAAAAACTTGTGCTCTATAGTCTCCAGAGTTTTGTGATTTGCCACAAAGTGTGAAAACATCATGCAAAGGGTTTTGCTTCTACTTTCTTGGCAACAGGAATTGGAACAGAAGATTATGTGTTTAACACTAGGAGGCACGCTTCGAAGATACTGGTACAAACAAGACGCCATCTCATTGGAAGTTTTTCTTCCAATACCTTCATGCCACATATAGAACTTGGTGTTTCCCAGATTCGTGATAGAATTTTGTTGAATCGTCAAGTTGTACGTCCAAAGAGGTCGCCTGTAATAAGCGGTGGGATTGTTTAGCCAAGGAGTGGGTAAACTTTGATGAAAACCGAAAGAGCAAATCAGGAGTGAATTATTGGAAGCTTGTGGCCTTATTTCACCTTGAGACTTTGACATTTGAGTTGATTCGACAGTATCAATATGATCAGATAGAAGACAGTTTAGCTTAGCTTTCTCTTCAAAGCTATTTGATGACTTACATATTTCTAGAGCCCCCTCGGACCTGTTACATTTTTCCCGGATGGCTGGTTTGAATTTCAAATTCATTAGTGTCAGAATCTTTTGATAATAGTCTATACTAACAGGGTTAGACGCTTCCTTTACGTAAAGATTGTACATGGTTTCAATTGACAATCCCATTGGAAGATATTTCTCGGTACACTTTGCGTTGAAGTCCTGACTTTCACAGAGTGGAAATTTCTTAATGTGTTCTTCTACCTGTTCAATTGGCTTACGAACCAGATCTTGTAGACGTACATCTGGATCATTAAATTTACTTACAGGTTTTAATTTATCTATAGGCTTCAATTTATCTACAGGTAACAATTCACGCAACTTTTCGTCCAAAACGGCTTCTAATAAAAATTCTACTTCGTTGATAGTTTGACGAAAACAAAATTCGCAAACGTTTTGAGGACCTTCTTTTGAATTAAGATAGTATCTTACGGAACTACCAGAATTCAATCGATTGCCTCGTTCTTTTGGTACAATGAATATCATTTTCTTCAGAAAATTGTATCTGTCAAGGAGTGTTGCTGCCTGACGGTAAGCATCAAAAGTTCGTATCTGATCAACTTCTGTAACTTTCGAGCAACAATTACTTCTGCAAGGCTTTAGTCGAGTCCAATTTAGTCGTACACCATCATCCGAGAAAATGTATAAAGATTTGTTATTCACCTGTACGTCGGAGTTTTTCGTATTTTCATCCAAGGTTGCAAGTCCTTTTCCTTTGGAGCCCTCCAAAGCTAAACAAAATAAGAAGATTCATTAAAAATTATGTATTAACAATTATTATTATTATTATTAAATATAACTTACACATACACATTTGACCGAACTTTTCTTCTACAACTTCACTGATGAATCTGTCAGACTCAGCAAGAACAATACGAAAACAAGTTCTGCAAACTTGTTGTTTACCTCGGTCTGAATTCAGGTGAT
The DNA here is from genome assembly GCA_904066015.1 of Synergus gifuensis. Lineage (NCBI taxonomy): Eukaryota > Metazoa > Arthropoda > Insecta > Hymenoptera > Cynipidae > Synergus > Synergus gifuensis. The sequence continues at coordinate 583,609 of CAJFCO010000141.1, forward strand.
AACTAGCATTGTATTCAAGACTTTTACCATTATCAATCTGCTCGGGATATATCCTTTTTGATACTTGTGTCATGTTCTGAATGAACTTTAATCTTGAATGAAATGTTCCCTTTTTCCAATAACACTCGAAAATATGTTTTTGATCGTTTTCTGATATCTTTAAATTACATTTGTTTTCACATTCAGGGATCCGGGTCCATCCATTTTGTAGCTTAAGATCCCTAACGAGGTGAGAAGATGAATCGTAATTCTTTTCTAACATTATCTTTACCTCTTTCACAGCCGTATTTGTTCTTTCAACTTTATCAGTTTTTTTCGTTTTTTCAATTATCACTGAGGCCTTCATACTTTGTTTTACTTTCACGTCCAGATTTTTTTCCCTGGATTCTAGCATTTCTAATAAAAATAAAATAAAAAAAAATAAGTTTACTTATTGTTAATTAATTTTAAAAAATATCGCAAATAACGAAGGAGGTTAAGATACATCAATACTTACGATTAAGTTTAAGAAACTTTTTCACTAAAACTGATGAAATGAAATTGTCCGACTCTTTAAGTGTAAAGCGAAAGCAAGTCCTGCAAACTTTTTTTTTACCTTGCTTTGTATTAATATAGAAAGCGGTATAGTATATTTTTTTAAATCTGCCAGGAGACTTTTCATCATAAACCATAGTTGGCACCATTACTGTCATGTTATTAACAAACTCGAATCTTGATCGCAAAGATTTTATCCTCTGGTAATCATGCAAAGTTTTCTTTCGATCTTTTTCTGTAATCTTCAAGTAACATCCATTTTTACATTGAGGCTGTTTCTGCACACTGTTTTTTGTACAGATAGTTTCGTTAAATATTTCTTTTTGTAAGAGAGAATTGTCATTTATTAGTATTGGATTAGATTTTTCGGCTAATTCATCATCTGAACTATGACTCATTTCTGATATGTCAACAAACATATTTCTAAAATCGTTTTCTGCAATTGAAGCTTCGGTTTTCATGTCTTCTTCCAGATCTTCTTTCTCGGAATCAATAATAACAATTTCTTCGATTTTTTTCTCTTTGATTCCTGAAAAATATATAGAAGAAATAATATTACAGTTAGTTTAAGTTTAAAAATTGGAACTTTGTAATTTACATAATAGTGATAATGGTTGTAGTATATTCTGCATTTTTGAACTTATAGAAAAGATACTTATTCTTCATGAACGTAAATAAGTAAACTCAGAAGAGTGACCTGATGGTAATAATCCATGTCTTATTTTCTCCTTTGTAGATTTTTTAAAAAGAAAAAACGTTATATATTTTAATAATTTCATTTCAAATTTTACATATTCATATCGTTTTTCTAAAGATCAAAATTTTTAAATAAAACAATAAATTTGTATATAAACATGATAAACATTATCAGCATAATACCTATAACCTCAAATAATTTGGTAATTATTTTGATGTTATTCTATAATTTACCTGTTTTAGGAATATTATATGAGCTAGATGGTAACACACGGATATAATCATTTTTTACTATATAATCCATGTCAAATTCATTAAAATTAATTGATATAATAGATGTTCACATTTTTTACATTAAATGTATTTTGGTTTTCACCGTTTTAAGTTTTCACCATACCTAAAGGTGAAACCTACTGGAAGCGATTATCGTGATAATCTACCTTACTGATCGGTAAGATAGGAATCTATACTAAATAATTTTATTTATTTTAAATAATTTATTTAATTTACTATTAAAAATTTAAAGTAAGTATTTTTCTCTAAAACGGCTAAAATTAGACTAGATTTATTGACAATTGTATTTAATAAGCAACTTCATAATATATTTTCAACAATATTCAATTCAATTTTAATTATTCTCAATACTCTATCTAAATTGATGTATGATTAATAATTTTTGATAGAGACTTTTTTATCGGTTAAAATATATGTATTTATTAAAAATTAAAATACATTTCCTCTATAAACATAAAAATTGTTTCAGGAATAAACCTAAAAAAAACTACTCTATAATATATATGAGATTCTTCTACCCCTTTCATTCTGAGATTTTTAGAATCGCTTTTTGATTACACATCCTCGTATCCTCGACAATGTGAATTTCTGGGTCATCGATTCCTAAATCCACTTCTTCTTTAAAAAAAGCACATATATTTCCTTGCGTATCAACTTTATCCAATTTTCTTTTCCAAAAGATGATAATTTCACTTTTTGAAAAGTAACGTTTTCATGAATCAAATTTCAATTTGAATACAGGACTCATTGGAGGAATTAAACCCTATATGTAAATCCTTCGAATTTAATGAATCTGTGACCTATAGAAGTGAAGTCGTTACGAGAAACTTAAAAACAGTACATAATTCAATTAAATTATTTGAATGAAAATATGTACAATAAATTTATAGACGAATGGAACGATTACTGAGAAATCATAAGTCCGTGTAAGAATGCTCTATTTATTGAAAGTGATGAATTCACTTTTTCTGTTTAAATTTCACGCATTCAGAAAGTAAGATAGATGTCCTAATCTTGAAAATATATAGGTTTTAAACTTGAATAGCTTGAACTGAATTAAAAGAAAAAATTGATTTTAAGCATTTTGTACTATGAAAAGCAATAATAATGGATTAAAACTTAGTTAAAAAGTAATAAAAACGACGCCACGATTGCTGGGATATTTACCTTATAAGCACGATAAATATTCTAAATAAAAAACGAGATAATCATTGTGAATTAACCAAATGCATATGGAGTAAAAAGAACACCCATTGTTTATCAATTCACTAATTATTCACAAAAAATCACTAATTTTCGTATAAATATAATAATGAAACAGAGCTTTTGAATCAAATACACTTTTCCAAGCTGTAAACTAGCTTCGGCCGAACTTGATTTCTACTTTGTCCGTGTGTGAGTATAGGTAAAGAGTCGGTGCAAATCTCAACACCGAAGGCAATTATTGCATTTAATTATTAACACTTTTATCAATTTTTTAAATTTATAAGTTTAGTCACAACTTCAATAATAACGAATATACAGGTCTTCGTTCTTGAACCTATTTGTAAACTTTTCCTCCAGTGTCTATTTGCAAGCTTTTCTTCAAAGCTGTAATTTTCTGAAGGCTTTATATTAGATTTATGAGAAATGTTATAGACAACTATGAATTAAAGCATTTATTATTAATTCACCCTTCGAGGTTTCGAGAAAGTTGAATTATTTTTAGCCTTCCGTGAGAAGTTCCCTTCTGATATCCCTTTGGTAGAGGTATCAATTGAAAATTATTCTTGTTTAGAATACATTGTTCTTGAGATGCGCTATAAGACTCATAGCTTATTCTGTATTCTTTCTTCAATACAGGAAACTCTATAAGATAATTTTCCTCTAATAACTAGTTATGTATCTAATGTTCCTTCTTAAGTAAGCACATCAGTTTCTCTCACGATTTTCTTGTGGAATGGATGTTTTTGATAGTCGTTATTTCAAAATTAACAAATTTTCTCTGTCATGTACCGGTCAGTGGGTGAATCAGACAACCGCAAAAAAACGTTTCCTTCGATTTTTAATTTTCATGTCTCTTACGACTGCTATAATTCCTCAGGTAGTTAACATTTAGACAAATTTTATAAAATAAATAGTATATCATGGTTGCTTATATCTTCTTGAAACTAATTAGTTTCATGTAATCCATTTTTTTGCGTTTAGATTACTTTTCTTTATTCGGCTTGGGGCGACATGGATGCAGTGTTTGAGTGTATTTCACCTCTGACCTTTGTTTGCGTCTGTTTTTCTCATTTTGGTGTTTTTACTTACAATGAAGAAAAGGCATGATGTGGAATATTTTTTATTATGAATATCAACTTTATATTATTATTCGTTTCATATTTAAGCTATTAACATGATATACTTTTATTATAGTTGCGGAGACTTGTCAATTATATCGAACAAGATTGGAAGTATTGGTCATCTAGAAAGGAACTAGAAATTCTGCAAAGCGACGCAGAGTTTGGAAGATTCTTGACACTTGTTTATGCTGGTAAAGTGTTCAATTGTTCATTTAAAACTTTTCCGAAAATATAATTTAAATTATATATTATCGTTCTACCTGATGGTTCCACAAGGGAATTAAGTATATTCATCAATATCAGTTAAACAATGATATTTTTTTTAATTTCATCGAATTTTTTCAATAATGGGTATTTCTTCACATTTTTAAGGGAACTTGTATGCGGCTATTATTACTTTTGTTGGAATGTCATTAACACCAATTGTTCTTGATATTTTGATTCCATTAAATGAACCTCGTCCAAAACATTTTGTGTATGCAGCACAATTCCCATTTAGTCATGACAAATATTTCTACTGGATTTTAGTCCATGGTTCCGTCACTGCATTTTACAGTATTACAGTTGTATTTTGTGGATATTCAATGCTAGCAGTTACTACGCAACATGTATGTGGGCTGTTTTCTATAATTAGGTAAATAATTTACAATTTATGTATAATAAATAATAATAATAATAATAATAATAATAATAATAATAATAATAACTAGGGGTGCCATTGTGAGCACACATTCTCATCACACTTCGCGCGCTATTATATACTTTTATTTAAATTATTCTAGTTTCAAATGAAGAAGAAAACTAATTTACTTAAGGTTCTATCGACCTCAAGGAACACATTCTCATGAGAACACTCGTGCTTCACACTACATTTTATTTAAATATCATATAAATTATTTATAATTATTTAAAAATTATAATCATATTAAACTCTATACCTCGTTAAATCTTAGAATTAATAGAAAATTAATTTATTTAATGTTATATTGATCTTAAAAATCCTATTTTCAAAAAAGCACTCAAGATTTTCGTTAGGTATTATTTTTAAATCTCATTCAAATCTTGCGATTTGTGTTAAAATTTTTTTAAAAGATATTTTGATGATTAAAACAAAAAATAATCATCATATTAAAAAATGGTCAAGGGAGAATTTGTCGATCTTTTAAAGACCAATAATTACGTTCATATAAATAATTTTCTCTGTATCACGCGTTATTTGGCTCAAAATTTGAATTTACGATTTTTCAAGAAAATTCAAAAAATTGTTACGACAGTCCTGTAGAGCGTTCAAAAAGATACATTTTTCATCGTTTAACTCTTTTTCATATCGTGCATTATTTGGCTTTAAATTAATTTTTTTTTTTTAGAATTTTCAATATGCTCTAACTTTTTTAATTTTTATCAAATTTGGCTGGCCAATGAACTCGACCTTCATTTTAGGACACTACACTGAGAAAAATAGATTGTAAGATTTAGGACAGCGATCTATAGATATTAAACCGTACAATCTGAATGTTAAACCGTATAATCTAGATTATGAGTTTTATAATCCAGGATTTTAGAAATTAGCATCAATTAACATCTAGATTATACGGTTTAACATCCAGATTGTACGGTTTAATATATCTAGATCGCTTTTAATAGGATTCTTCTTTATTTGAGAGGAATACGTACTTTCTAGAAGAGAATAATCCTCTAAAATTAAGAGGAAAACTTTATATACCGTATTGTAGAGGAAAACTTGCATCGGAATAAGAGGAATCCTCTTAAACGAAGAAAATATTTTTCTCGGTGAAGATCATAAACCGTACAATCCATTTTTCTCAGTGTAAAAGAGTATAACCAAAGGCCAATCCAATCGGTCAATTCTTTTTAAAGTTATCGTGAACGAAAAATAAAAATCTACAGACACCCCCCCCCACACACACAGGCATACAGACATATTGGTAAAACCATGTTTTTCGGGTTCAGGGGGTCACAAAACGTGAAGATTTAACAAAAAATGGGGGGGGGGTAAAATTTTACACAAATGTAATACATTCACTGATGAGAATGTAATAGTATCTCTAATAATCTGACTACTGTGTGGAAATTTTGAGTTGGCCCTCGCGGGGCCCCACGTAGTTTGCCCCCTTATTATGTTGGCCCCACGATGGAAAACTATGAAGGACCAACATAGTTTTGACATGCTCGCCTTCAAAGGCCCCATGTAGGCTCCTTACGAAGGACCAATAAAGTGGCTCTCTGTGGGGCCAAGAAGGGCCCCACAGAACGCTATTTCAATGCGATTTTTGCTTCTACTTTGGCGCTCTAATGGGCACAAATTTCCAAATCTTTCACTTGAAGCGTCAAAGTAGGGGCTTAGCATATTTTTAAAACGAGTCGAACGGAGCTAAGTTAAATAAAAATTGAAAAAAATGTCTTAAAAACAATTATTAATTAAGAACATGGTTTATTCGCAGTTATGGATATTCTTATAACTAATCGTTGTTTGTAGATTTAAACGCTTATATAACAAATAAAATTTCGCACGGAACGCTGGGGGGAATCGAACGCACGACCTAACGGGACGCGAGTCCACATTTTTTGCAGGGTATACTCAATCCGAACATACACAAATATTAAATTGAACCGTCAGATCGTAGAAGGGCATATAAAATTTTTTAGTCCGAGCACAATGATTTCTCATCCCTTTTGAAATTTTTTTTAAACACTCATGTTGTAAAATTTATTTCCAGTAATTTCTTTGCTTGCATAATAAAACAATTTGTTGAGACAGAAAAATAATATTTTTTTAGCAACAAAAATTTGGTTTCGACAACAAAAAGGGCTCTAAAAATTATTTTGTTCCCATTATTACTAAATTTGTTTTCCTATAGTGAAAGATTAACAAAAATATTGCAGGGCGAAGACATATAGGGATATATTTGCGTAATATTTCAACTTATTTTGTATAATCATTCAACAACAATTTATTATGTTTATGCATTTTAAATGAAAAATAATTTTGCTGTTAATTTCTTATTAAGCGTTGAAAACAATATGTATTATTCATTGAATGCATGAAGATACAAAATAGTTTTGATTTTTTCATTTGTCAACTAATCCTAACTTCTATGCAACTTAAAATGAAAATTGCTCTTTGTTGTTGAATGAAGATGCAAAATTTTATTGAATTATGTACAAAATGTAAAAAATAACAAATCTTTTGAAAATTTTGGGTAAACTTCTATGCTCTCTAAATCTGAATTAGTGAAAAGTAGGTCACTAATTTACTTTAGTGAAAAATTCTACTAATTGTTAGTCATTTTTGACTAAAACTTTAGTGAAAAGTTGAAAACTGCGAATTGAAATAGTGAAATATAACTAATAATTGGTAAAAATTTTCAGTAAAGTAAATTATAGTGATCTACTTTTCACTAATTCAGATTTAGAGTGTATTCCTAATTATTCAATTTGCAATAAAATAACAGAAAATAATAAGAACTTTGAACAGTTCAACAACAGTGTGGACTTAGAAACATTTTAAAAACAACAAGAGGGGCAACCATTGTGGGCCCCAGCGAGGGCTTTCTAGAGGCCCCAACAATGGCCGATAGGGGCATACTATAGAGGCGCGCCTTTGCGTGGGGCCTCTACAGGGCCAACATTTAAAAATGGCTAACCTGGGCAATTTCCACACGGGACGGCTTTGATGTCTTTATTATAATTTTATAGTTACAAGTTAAAGAATGTTATGTCCGATGAAAATAAAAACCTGAGGAAACGCTCAAAACATGAAATTTATGAAGAAATTTCATCTTCTATTGAATGGCATAATCATGCGCTTGAGTAGGTAACAACATTATTCTAAAAATGATTATGACTTTAATTTAAAAATTTTTAAAATAGGATATATATAAAATTTCAGGTTCGCTGAGACTGTGGAGTCTTGTTTCACGCCACTTCTTTTTTGCTCAGTTTTATTGAATGTGATGTGTATTAGCCTTTTAGGAATTCAGGTTAACAATTTATCTCAAATTTATTTTAAGTTGTCACATTGATATAATATTACCATTCATTTCAGGTACTCAATTCACTTGGCAATCTGGAAAATACTATTAAATTTACTTCATTCGCTGCATCGGTTATGTTACAACTTTACTTAATCAGTAAACCTGCTCAAAATTTACTTGATCGTAGCACCGAAGTAGCAATTGATGCGTACGTTAATTTATTTGCTAAAACAGAATAAACGTTCGTTTTATTGAAAAGTTACATGAATTAACTAATACTTTCTTTCTAAAATATTATAGTTATAATGGTTGTTGGAATGAAATGCCCATTGCATTCCAAAAATGGTTAATACCAATAATAATTCGAAGTCAAAGACCGTGTACATTGACGGTTGGAAAGTTTTTTTCGATGGGCATGATAACTTATTCAACGGTACGAACACTTTTAAAATCACATAGATAATTAAACAAGTATGTCAAAATTTGTAGTTCAAAATCACAAAATGTTACCAACTTAAAACGGATGTTATAAATGAAATAAGATACAATTTTTTTTAATTTACCACTTTTAATCGGTGAAATTTATAATTACAATTGAAAGAAACATATAATTATAAATTTCAACCAAAGATAAGGAGTAATTTTCGTGTTTTCGAGGACACATCTCTTTCAAAGATTTGTTTTGTCTAAAACTTCTTTAAAAAGTTATCACATCTGTCTTGTATAATTCTAATATATATATATCTATTTTTTTAGCAACAGAGTAATAAAAAAATTTAATAATTCGTTTAGCTTCTCAAAACATCGCTTTCTTACTTCACGGTATTGTCTGCGCTGCGTGAGTGATTCCATTTCACAATGAAGAAGCAATTTTAAGTTAAACTATAATTTTTTATTCTTCTGTATTGCACGCAAATTACAAGTATACATACTTCAAAACGCTCTATATAAATTATACACATGATAAATATATACCACTATTTATATTCGAAAAATATGTCAAACTGACAAGAATTATACTTACCTTGAAAAGATAACATTATTTCTCAAAGATTACTGAGATATATAGGTACTTTAAACACTGTAAAATATTCTAAATAAAAAATGAGAAAACTGTTTTTTTTCTTCTATGTCTATAAAATAGACACACGTGTGGAGTAAAAAGAACATTGTTTATCAAGTCACTAATTTCAAATTTCCGCGCTACTAATTTCTCAAGTGTAATCTCCTTGGCGTATATTTTTTAAATTTTGTCAATGAAACAGAGCTTTAGAATAAAAGACACTTATTCAAACTGACATAAGTTTCGATCGAAGACGAATATAAAATTGATTTTACCGTTGCGTGAGAAAATAACTCACGGTGCAAATCTGAACGCGGAAGGCAATTATTGCACTTAATTATTAAAATTCTTAATTCACTGTTCTTACTCTATGGTTATACCCTTATGAGCCTATACCATATCTCATTACAAATTTTAAATGGAAGAGTTATAAGTTTAGTCACAACTGCAAGAACGAAAATTTCTTCGAGGTTCCGAGGAAGCTAAATTATTTTTAGCCTTCTGCTGAAAAGTACCCTTTTGCAAATCCCTTCGATAGAGGTATTAATTGAAAATTATTCGCGTTTAGAACACATTGTTCTTGCGAGATGCTATAGACTCATCGCTTATTCTGTTTTCTTTTTCACTACAGAGGAAGTTATAAGATAATTTTCCTCTAATAACTAGTTATGTATCTAATGTTCCTTCTTAAGTAAGCACATCAGTTTCTCTCACGATTTTCTTGTGGAATGGATGTTTTTGATAGTCGTTATTTCAAAATTAATAAATTTTCTCTATCATGTATCGGTCAGTGGGTGCGTCAAACAGCCGCAAAAAAACGTTTCACTCGATTTTTAATTTTCTTGTCTCTTACGACTGCTATAATTCCTCAGGTATAGGATTTGGAGAAATTTTATAAGATAAATATGGTTGCTCATGTTCTTGAAACTAATCAGTTTCAGGCAATTCATTTTTTTGCGTTTAGTTTACATTTCTTTTTTCGGTTTGGGGCGACATCGATGCAATGTTTGAGTGCATTTCACCTGCGACCGTTGTTCTCCTCTGTTTTTCTCATTTTTGTGTTTTTACTTACAATGAAGAAAAGGTATTATGTGGACATTTTTTATTATGAATATCAACTTTATATTATTATTCGTTTCATTTTTAAGCTATTAACATGATATACTTTTATTGTAGTTGCGGAGACTTGTCAATTATATCGAAAAAGATTGGAAGTATTGGTCATGTAGAAAGGAACTGGAAATTCTGCAAAGCGACGCAGAGAATGGAAGATTTTTGACACTTCTTTATGCTGGTAAAGTGTCCGATTTTTCATTTAAAACTTTTCCGAAAATATAATTTCAAATAAACATTATATTTTCGTTTCACAAGGGAAATAATTATATTCACCAATACAATTTAGATTGCACTCATCAATGACATTTTTTTTATCGAATTTTCTCAATAATGGATTTGTCTTCTCATTTTTTAGTAAACGTGTATGCTTCTGTTTTTACATTTGTATCAATGTCATTAACACCGATTGTTCTTGATATTTGGATTCCACTAAATGAAACTCGTCCGAAACAACTTGTGTATGCAGCACAATTCCCATTTAATCATGACAAATATTTTTACTGGATTTTAATCCATGGTTCCATCACTGCATTTTACAATTTGTCAATTCTTTTTACTTGTGAGGCAATGCTAGCAGTTGCCACGCAACATGTATGTGGGTTGTTTTCTATAATTAGGTAAATAATTTACAATTTACGTATAATAAATAATAATAATAATAATAATAATAATAATGTGCTAATTTTGATTTAGTGTTCTCCTATCTAATAAATTAATTGTTAACTAATAAATGCTTGTCAATACAAATTTTGTCGTATTAATCAGCTTGTTTAAAATCTTCTCGCAGTAACTTTGACCTTTTATTTAATGGCAGAATACAGAAAAAAATTTGATAAAAATAGTAACTCTAATAATTATTAGAGTTACTATTGCATACACAGAGAGACTTTAATTATAATCTGACGGCTTTGATGTCTTTATTATAATTTTATAGTTACCAGTTAAAGAATGTAATGTCCGATGAAAAGAAAAACCTGAGGAAATGCTCAAAACATGAAATTTATGAAGAAATGACGTCTTCTATTGCATGGCATAGTCATGCGCTTGAGTAGGTAACAACATTATTCCAAAAATGATTGTGACTTTAATCAAAAAAGTTGAAAAATTGGATATATTATATAAAATTTCAGGTTCGCTGAGACTTTGGAGTCTTGTTTCTCTCCACTTCTTTTTTTCACAGTTTCATTGAATGTGATGTGTATCAGCCTTTTAGGAATTCAGGTTAACAATTTATTCCAAATTTATTTTAAGTTGTGACATTGATATAATATTACCATTCATTTCAGGTACTTAATTCAATTGGCAAACTGGAAGAAACTATTAAATTTGGTTCATTCACTTCAGCGTGTTTGTTACATCTTTACTTTATCAGTATACCTGCTCAGAATTTACTCGATCGTAGCACAGAACTAGGAAATGAAGTGTATACGTTAATTTATTTACTAACAATAAGACAGAATCAACGTTTTTTTTATTAAAAAGTTACAAGAATTAACTAATATTCTCTTTCTAAAATATAGATATAATGGATGTTGGTATAAAATGCCTATTAAATCCCAAAAACTGTTAATACTAATAATAAAGCGAAGTCAAATACCGTGCAAATTGACGGCTGGAAAGTTTTTTACGATGAACATGATAACTTTTTCAATGGTACGAACACTTTTAAAATCATATAGATTATTAATAAATTTGCTAATTAAATAAGAAAGTCAAAATCTGTACTATCTGTAGTTCGAAATCAGAGAATGTTTCAAATTTAAAGCAATTGTTTTAAATAAAAAAATATACATTTTAATATTAGCATAATTTAATAATAATTTAACATAACACTATTAAAAAAATGTATTAATTTGTTTTATAGCTTCTCAAAACATCGGTTTCTTACTTCACAGTATTGTCTGCGCTGCGTTAGTGATTCCATTTGAAAATGAAGAAGCACTTTTGATTTAAGGTTTAATTTTTTATTCTTCTGTCTTGTACAAAAATTACAAGTATGCTACCACTGTCAGTTCATCAATATAGTTTCTAATGAACAGGCGATGTTTTCAGATAATATAAAAGGCAAGAACTTATTTCTTACGTTTTTTTTACATTAAATAATATATAAATAAAAGCAGCATTTGTAACTACCACTGTTGAGAAACTGTTTTCATCATAAAATTACATATAAAAGTAATTTATAATTTTCTTTAGGTATAGACTTTGCAAAACATCATAAAATATTCAATAACCTTGCAGCTGCTGTAGAATGCACACTTCAAAAAGAGAACTTCGGTCTAAATCAAAGAGTGATATCATTTTTATATGTACGTAAGAAAAAGTTAGATTTTTGATTCTGATATATAAAGTTATAGAGATAAATTGTTATTTTCATAAATTTAATTTAGATATAAAGGATACTGTGAATATCAAATGCCTAAAAGAACAAAAAAATTGTGGATATTAAAATCATACGAGGACAAAAACCATGTAAATTGATAGATGGAAAAATTTGTATAATGGATATGATGACATTTGCAGGGGTAAGTATTAAGAATAAACTCAATCTAGACTTTAATAATATCGACAATGCTTATGTTATATATGTCATCGGTCGGTAAAGTCAACATCTGTACATCGATGCGAGTTTAGTTGCTGTGCAAAGTGAAAATAATTATAGAAAAAAAGATGCAAAAAAATTGTTTTTTTCATGCAAAATGATAAAGCTGAGTGCATAGAAGATGTTGAAAATAGAAAAAAATTGCAAAAAGTTATGGGTCGGATCATATTGACCAGGCTGCCGATACAGCTCCACTCCCGGGCGCGATCCCACTACTGCCCGCCACGGAGACTTTTGGCTGCTGGGTTTCCCCTCTGGCCCGGTTCGCCTCTCCTTAGCCAACCTGGCCACCCAGGGACTCCTCCAGGGTGCCCATATTGATGGCGAGCTTAGTGCGGACGCCCAGTCGACGTGGAAACCGCACCAGCAGTGACCCCCGACCTCAGACCCTCCACCACAACTAGCCTCCAAGTAGCTGGATTACAGGAGCTGCCAAACCCCCGGCTGACAGACAGAATCCGTATCGTCCATATAAAGTGTAACTCGCTTTTGTCTCATTTCGACTTTCACACCATCGCCAGGAGCTCGTTTCCAGGTGGTGCAAATGGTGTCTGTAAAACTGTTGATAACATTATTTTTATGATTGATAATTTTTTCTTCCCGTTATTTTCGACCTAGAGATAATCGTAAGCGAGCATAAGCTCCGCCCACTGAGAGTAGACGCTGTATATATATGTATATATACATTTATATTCATGGAAGCAATTGACGATCAGACGTCTCTTATAAATTTTTGTTATGTCACCTGAAATTTAAATACTATAGGTATATTATTTAAATTGTAAAAATTTTACAAATTCCACAAAATACCAGCACTAAATTTGTTTAAAATCCTACAAAATCTCGTGAAATTCTTTTAAATTTCGTAAGATAATTTGATACTGCTTAACATTTTTTTAAATTCCATAAAATATTGCCAAATTCCTTGACCTTACTTAAAATCCCATGAAATCTCGTGAAATCTCTTAAAATTACTGAAAAACCAATGAAATTTCGCCAAATTCTCGAAGTTCTTTAGAATTCCATAAATTCCTGCAATTTTTTTTTCAAAATTTGATATAATCAAATACGTATTTGTCTTGAAATTGAAAAAATGTTTCAATTGTTGAATTTCAAATTATAATCATGTAATTTTGCCCCTCGGTATGTTTCAGGATAAAAAAAAACAAAACTCTGTATAGAAACAGCTGTTTACAGACTATTCTTTTCAGAAAGTTAGTTAGAAAATGTACCTCTTTTATGATGGGTTTGCACACATTAAAAACATTTAATTTTCTCAACTTTCTGGATGCTTTAGAAAGCACCCTTGGAAGCCGCAAAGTGTGTCCGAAGAAAATTACGATATTATTGTATGTATACATATATATTTTCCTTTTGTGAGAAATTTCTGCCTTCTATATATATATATATATATATATATATATATATGTATACATATAATCCCCTTCGATATACATATAGTAGACAGAATTATCCACATTTGTATGATAATAATACAATATACTTCCGGTAGGATATAACAGAATCATTATTTATTCTCCTGCGCTTTTTACTCAAAGTGCATTATAAGATAATTTTCTATAATTATTAGTATTGTAAGCCTATGATAATAATTTCATCGGACAACTAAGACATCAATTCAGGTTAATAGCGAATTAATATTATATACCTATTTAATAAATAATTACAAAATATTCAGGTAAAATAATAAAAAATCTCCTGCATTAACCATTAAACTCTCTTTTATTTATACTAATTACAAGTTTCAAGAAGTAACGCGGTCGCATCAAAATTCATCTACATTAATGAAGAAAATTTGAATCTCACTCTAATAACGCGAAAAATTTTATATATTGTAAAATCCTTACATATAATAAAATCACAAACGGAGCATTAAAAAGAAGAATTATCTTCAGGAGAATTAAAGTTTTCATCTTCAGCATCAAATAATCTTTAACGTAACGATGACAGAACAGTGAAAAACGAAACCGAAGTTTTAAGTAGCTTAAAAAAATATAATCAAGCTTAAACACCTTTCTCTCTAAATTTGAATTAGTGAAATTTGACTGGTTTAAATGACCCGTGTAGAAATTTCCAAACTAGACCCAGATCTAGGCACGGCCAGGGTCACATCAAAATTTTCACACGGGTATTATTTTTATTTAAAAAAAATAAGGCAATACTTACTGCAGAAAAGGTTTCCATATCCATCGTGTAAAATTTTCCAGCTGTCAATGTACACGGTTCTTGACTTCGCAGGATTATTAATAACAATAGTCTTTTTGATCTTGACGACAGGCCATACCAGGGTACGTTGTATCTAAATTTCAGAAAGAAACAAAGGCAATATTATAATATTATTCTACGTACTTAATTTCTATTTTACGGGAAATCATAGAATAAAATTAACTTACGCTTGAAATGATAAAGCGCCGCTTGTATCCAATAGATTCTGAGGAGGTAAAGTAATTAAGTACAAATGTGCTAAAGTGGACATAGTAAAAGCTCCATATTTAACGGTTTTTTGCGGGCTGCCAATTGTATTTAGCATCTAAAATAAGAGTAAATAATTCATTAGTGATGACTATTATTTTTTTCTAATTAAAATGAAGCATCTACCTGTATTCCTAAAATGCTTAAAATGATTACATTTATGCCCATTGTGAAAAAAAGAAAGGGAGAGTAGAATGTCTCTAGAGTATTAGCATACCTGAAATTTAAATTATTATTTTTTGATAATTATTTTTAATGAAGGAAATTTACTTTTTACTTACTCAAGGGCGTAATTATGACACTCAACGGATACAGATATTTCTTTGTAAATTTCTTCTTTCGGTATTTTAACTTGGATTTTATTTTTAGCTTCGACAATTTCTATCATTTTTTTCAGCCTGTAACTGTAAAAATAAATAAGTTATTTTTTAAAATAAAATTACAATTTTCAGAAAATGAAAAATAGAAAAAAAAGATGAATTAAATAATGAAGGATATAAATAGTTATTGACCTAATTATTGCAAATATTCCACATATGTGTTGAGTAGTAACTGCCAGTAAAGCTTCGTAACTAAATAAAATCGAAAGATTGTAAAATACCGTAACAGAACCATAGATCATTATCCAGGAGAAATATTTATCATGATTAAAAGGGTAGATCGCATCATAAACCTGCTGTTTAGGGCGGGATTCATTTAAGGGAATTAAAATATCAAGAACTATCGGTGTGAGCGACATGGATATAAATGTAAACATTCCAGCATATATGTTTACTGAAAATATAAAATTATTCCCTATTATTCTATGAACTTAAGAAAAATATTACTTTAATTTATAAGATACTGTGGATTTTACCAGCATATAAGAGAGTGAAAAATCTTCCTTTTTTTGCGTAACTGTGCAAAATTTCAAGTTCCATACCAGATGACCATACTTTCCAGTCGTTTTTTATACATTCGAGAAGACCTAAGAGCTTTAGAAACACATTAGAAATATTGTAAAATGCTACTTTTTTAAATTCATTTCTCCATAAGTATTGTTTCATAAAAAAAGGTGAGCAGAATTTTTTAAAATAACGTTCGAACCTTACTTTTTTCTTATTGAAAACACAAACGCTAATCTGAGAAAGGCAGAGGAGGGGAACAAGAATAGCTGGAAGACACTCAAGAGTTGAATCAATATCGCCCCAAATCGAAGCCAGAAAAAAAAACTAAATACAAAAATAGTGATTTATTCTTCTGAAATAACTAAAATTAATTATTTCTGTAAAAATTAATAATTATTATTAAAACACTGTACCAATATACCTGCGGCATCATAGGAGTCGTAAGTGACAAAAAAACTAAAATTCTTGTAATCCATTTCGTTAAGCCTTCCTGGTAACTCCATTGCCCAATGAATGTGAGAGCAAGTTTGTTAATTTTATAATACTGAGTATCAAATATATCCATTTGCCTGAGAACTCTTGCAGGAAACTTCTAGAGTTTATAACAGACAGTATATATTATCATAGGTATATCTTATAAAGGGTTCTTGAAACCAAGTAGAATACATAATGTGTCTATACCCCTGTACTGCTACCGCAATAGCACGAAATTAAAAAATGAATAATTAAATTGAATAATTACCTTTCAAGAAGAGATTTACACCTATGATTTCTCATGCAAGGGTGAAATCAATTTCCAATTCTTCAATCCGAGTTTCAAGCTTCGAAAGGTGTGATATATGCAAATCTATATTCAGTTTATTTAACTGAAGCAAAGAATACTTGGAGAGCATTATAGATTATGAAATTGTCTTGTCAGTAAGCATGTGGTGTATAATATGTATCTTAGAAGCAATACAAATAGAAGAAGATAAATAAGAAATTGTGTCCTTAAGAGCGATATATAACCAAACTTGGTAATTTTTATGGGAAATATTTATATTATAAGGTAAAATTAAAGAAAGTAAAAATGGAGTTTTGTATGTTCTCAGATTTTTTTTATAAAAACTGAACTAATTACACTTTTATATTCTATCCTATTATAAAAAGGACATGAATTTCGACTAACTTCATAGCGTTACCTTTACATGCATTTCCTGCATAAACACTGGTTACGCATGAAGTGAGCGTCAAGTCGTGAGTATTCTCGACTTGGTGCGAGGATTTCAATTTTCATTTCACTTTCTATAAACGAAACACGCGCGCTCAAGTGCGCGCCTAATCTCGTATATGTAAATATTTACGAAAAATTGGAACTTTATTAAATATCTTTTTATACAATTATTGGTGCGCAATATTCTATAAATATAACATGTATGTGTTGCTAATATTTCATTTTTCGTGAACTTTGCATCCAATTCATTAATCCTCCATTAACGCAACAAAAACAGCACAGTGAAGAATGAAATTGAAGTTTGAAGGAGCTAAAAAAATCATCATCATCATCAACACTATCCATTTGTTGAATAGCATTCAGAACCTAAGATTTTGAAAACATATATTAGAAGTATAGGTCCTCTTGTATAAGGGACTTTATTTATATAAATACAAATACAATAATTGAATTTACAAACAAATGAACAACAAATCAAGTAAGAAGTAACAGAGTGAGTATTTCCATTTTCCATATATTTCCATGTACGATTTGATAAAAATACATAATATATTATTATTCCCTGAATATTCGTGATAAAATGTTTTTCTTATCACTTACTTCTTCGTCAAATTCGATTTTAAAAACTCTTATTTTTAAATCTATAATGCGTAAACTATTATTACCGCACTGTTAAGAAATAAATAAATACAAATAAATAAATAAATAGAACGTTCAGAAATTTACTAAACTTTTCAGGTCATGTAGTCTGTTATGGCGACAAAAATTACCAATCCCCAAGTAGAAATTTTGCTGTGGCCCTGATCGGGCCCAAATTAGGGAATCTGGCTCCGATCGAGTCCAGATCGGGGGATTTCAGACCTGGGATGAAACACACGGCCCGACCAGGCCCAGACCTGGCCTGATTGGGGCCCGATCGGGCCGGGCGTTTCATCACCTGTCTGGGCCAGGTTTGGAAATTTCTACACGGATCAAGGATCAAGCAAATATATCCCCCAGACTTATTTGTACAGTAATTACAATATCGCGATGAAATTTTGGAAAATAGAATATATTGGGTTGAAGAATATTCTATTTTGAACTCCAGCATTGTTAATATCATCTGTTCAAAGATGCAGGATGCAACACAATAGTTTTCAGAGTTATTTTCATATACCTTTCTAACAATAAGACTTATTTCATTTTTAAAAATAATTTGTCTGGGTTTTATGGCATTATTGTATTCCTTATAATCTCTCCCACGTGTCTATAAAAATCTGAAACATTCGAATTATGGTCTTATACATGATATATCATTGGTAAAAGCTATGTTTAATTACCTTAATCTACAAAAAATAAATTAGAAATTAATTATTACGTACAAATAAACATTCAGTCTATAGCAATAATTCAATAAGAAATTTAAAACGAGCTCAGTTCCAGCAAGTACTGACTCGGTACTGACGCATATGTATGACACATATGACAACATATTTGACAGCAAATTCCTTTTTTTCACGAAGGTGCACCTTCGAAAAAGATATAAGAATTTGCTGCCAATCAACAAAAAAGCATAACAATATTTTTTCCTGCAAATTATAAAGAGTACATCACTGTCAATACTATATTTATCTTGTTGAAGAGTTTAAAACGTGCTTACAAAACAATTATAGACATTTACAATTCTTCAATTTTTGTTGAATAATTTACTTATAAAATTGCATGTTTATAATATTTCGGTGTAGTCAAGGCTATCAACTGTACTATCATGTACATATATGGTATATATGCGAAAATATAGGTATAATACTACAAAGTTTAACATACTGAAGCTGAAAATTAAACTGAGAATTAACACTATATTATCTCTAATTTCATATTATAGCTAATGTTTGATTACTAATGTTTGCGCTTACTATAAAAGTCACATACGGTTCAGCATTGGCTGTCATCTACCATTATCGCTCCAATGACAGAATGATAAATATTACCTGCACTTGGCAGCCAAGGCTTGGCTGTAACAAATGAAATTTGATCTAGTAATATGCAGTCACTGGGCCAGACTTTGGCTGATTCTCGAAAATCTCGATTCGCTGTATTAAAAGTGATATTTGGCTCAATAATGTGCTGTTGTTGGGCCAAGAATTGACAAATTTAAATAGCCAATATAAACAGCCAGTACTGGAACAACACTGGGCCGTGTGTTCAGCTCCAGCAATTCGCACTTGAGATTATTTTACGATAATTATAGATTGAATAATTATAGATTGAATAATTATAGATTGAAGCTTTTGTAGTGAATCAACCCTCTAAAGCTGTGAGGTAAGTTGGAAGAATACATGTAATTATTTCTATCCCTCGTGAGAACAGCCTTGTGTGTTTTTCTCCGCTTGTAGAAGCAAATGAAAATTATTCACACGTTTGTACTCTCTTCTGGAAGGGTATAGGTTCATAATATATTCTCCCCTTTGTAAAACTGAGTTATAAGATAATTTTCTGATAATTACACACTTTGATCATATCGTGAAAACTTTCGTTGAAACATGGACGTATTGAGTAGTAAATGTTATAAAATTAATCATAATTTGTTTTCTGTATCAGTTTAAAGACGGATTCAAAAAGTTGCGTTTTATATTTGTCAAAAATATTTATTCCCAAAGCAGAAATTCATTTAGATAAAGTAGGATGTCAGTTTAATCATGGAATCGTTGCTCAAAAGGTGTTAAATCCTTACTCGCAAATTTTATTTTAACATAAAATGGACATCTTCGATAGTAGATATTACAGAATCAACAAATTTTTTCTATCGACTATCGGACGGTGGAGTTATTATTCGGGATTAAAACAGCTCATACCTCAATCTTTAATTATATTTTCCCTTGTAATTGCTTTGCCTCCTCAGGTATTTTTAATAGTAATTTTTTATTACTAAATATAATAAATGATGTTTTTTTGTTCACTGCTTATTACTATTTTCGAAGATAAATGAATTATTTCCCTGCCTTTAGATTCTACATGCCTACTTTCAATTAGTTCGACTCGACTTAGACGGGGTTCTTCAGTGCTTTCCAGCTATTCTTGTAATTCTTCTTTCTGTGTGTCAGTTATCTCTATATATTTTTAACGATAATGAAGTAAGGTTTCTACTGAAATTAAAAAGTAGAGAATCATCAAACGATGCAATTGATAACACAACTTTTTTCTGCTTTAATCGTAATAAATAGGTGCGAAAAATTCTGGATTGCATCAAATACGATTGGGATGTACGAGCAAAAGGAATGGATATAGAAATTCTACGAGATTACGCAGAGACTGGAAGATTTTATACCATATTATATGCTGGTAAACATCCGAAGCTGCGGTTGTCCAGCTTTTCAAGATGAATAGGAAAATCTTGCAAATTTTATTGGTTAAATTGAAAAGGGGAGGGCAAATTTTTCCATCTCAATGTTATACAATATTACTGAAACTTTTACGTTTTACAGCTAATGTTGGATCAGCAGTTTCTACAGTGATATTAATGTCACTGACAAATCCGGTGCTTGACATATTGTTTCCACTAAACGAAACACGTATAAAACAACCAGTGTTTGAAGCTGTACTTCCTTTTGACCAAAATAAATACTTTTACTGGACTTTCCTCTACGGTGCCTCTACAGGAATGTATAACCTTTCAGTTGTGTTTACTTGCGAATCACTTTTTGCTGTAACTGTAATGCATACTTGTGGATTGTTTTCTATTATTAGGTAAAAGTAAATAATATATATATTCATTTATATATTTTTTTTAATATACTTAAATGAAAAATCTAATTTATATAAATATCAAAGACTAACTACAGTATTTGACATTAATAATTTGAGTTTACTTGTAGTAATCGGCTGAAGAATATTACAGAACTTTTGAACAGCGAAAAGAGCACTAAGAATGAAAATCTATCAAAGTCAATTTATCAAGAACTGTTTTATTCAATTGAAAATCACTCATATGCGCTTAAGTAAGGACAATTTACATTTGCCGGATATTAAATTTTTAAAATATGTTTTACAAATATGAACGTTTCCATTCCTAAACATCGAGATTGTTTCTTTGAAACATTAAAAACAACTATAAATACCATTATTTAGTTGTAATCCATATTTTATGAATCGTGTTTTGATACCTTTGTATTTGTAATTTATATTAACAAAATTAAGCTAAATTCTGCTAAGTGTTTATTTTACAATATAAAAAGCAAAATGTTTAATGATTAATTTTCAGCTTTGCGAATACTTTGGACTCTTTCTATTCTCCATTTCTTTTCATAACAGTTTTTCTTAATGTTATATTGTTAAGTACTTCGGGATTCGGGGTAAACTTTTTATTAATTTATGTATACATCCAGTATGCGAATCTGTATACATTTGAAAAAACAATATATAAATATATTTATTGCAGATGCTAATTTCGCTTGACCAGATGGATAAATGCATTAAATATGCAGCCTACACTAGTGGTGTTTTTGTTCATTTTTACGTTATTACTTTACCTTCGCAAAAATTATTAGATCACAGTAGTGATATAGCACGCAGCGCGTAAATTTCTTAGATTTAAAAGAATGATATTTCTCAAATTACTTAGATTCTGAATAATTTTATGTGCTTTTTTATTTAGGTATGATGTTTCCTGGTATAAAATACCTATAAAATCAAGAAAATTATTATTGTTGTTAATTCAACGAAGTCAAGAACCATGTAAAATGACAGCTTGGAAGTTTTACAACGTTGACATGGAAACTTTTTCTTCGGTAATTATTGAATACAATTTTTTTGTGTTTTTTTTATCTCCCTGCAGGGAGATACCCATTATTGTAATATATATTATAATACATAAAGAAAGTGTTTAAATTCTCTAAACTGAGAAAACTGAAATTATTTTTCAACAAATTATTGTTTCCCAGAAAAGTTTATTTATACAAATTTACTTTAATGTTCTTAAGCTTGTTCAAACAGCAGTTTCCTTCTTCACTGTGCTGTTCTCGATGCGTTAATGGTTCTGAGGCTGGATTTTGATGCTATGGGGATTATATGTATAAATAAATTTCACAATATAGATATTAAATTGTATATAACACTGCTTAATAAACTAATTAAACTGATTTAAAATTCTGCCAAACTCACAACGCTTTGGTTTTTTCCTTATCTGACCCACAAACTCTGTTGGTAATCGGAATGGAGAAGTAATTCTATACCTTAATTAGATACTTCCTACACTCTATCTAAGAGTAATAATAGAATTTCACTTTAAAGCTTGTTTTATACTCTGATGAATAATGAGAATAAAAATACATTTGTAAGACGAATGCATCGATTATGATCTTACATTCTAACGTAATTAAGATTATATCTTCTTTACTTCGAGTGGCTTACCGTTAAAGTAATAACGATAAATAAATTTTTGGATTTTTGCTGCCATCTTATTCTTAGAATAATTTATTGTTATTAATATTTCTTTGTCAAGAATTAAAGAGGGGCACACTCTACTCACTTAGTTTCAATCGATGTTTTGAAAGTGGTGATTTTGGATATGTAAGTATATAGCTTGAAAAATACTGAATTTAAAGATCCTCAGTACATCAATCGTATTGATTAAGAGACTCATCAGCAAAGGATCCAGCATTAATTTTAATTTCCTCAGGTAGTTGCTGACTGACTCTGTTTTCACCTACTCATTGCGTGAAGACGCCAATCTTTCGCTCAACTCGAGGGAAAGAAACCGTGAAGGTCTCAGCTGGAGGCCACTGCACGAAGAAAAATGAAAAGAAAAAGATAACGATGGAAAAAGTTGGGAGAAGGAAGCCCCAGCTTTAAAACCCCCGGACCTTGTCGAATGCGCGCATGTTTTAATTCTCAAAAAAAAATACAAATCGAATTACGCTGGTCATCGATCCTGCAGACGAACAATCACGATTAAGATCCATAAGGCATCAATCGAATTAGAAATCTAAATCACTGCTTCCAGAATATCACGTAACAATTTTTCTATTTTTAACTCTTTCCTCAATCAGTCTATTAAGCCCAAGGAAATTTTAAAGATTGAGAATGTTTTAAATGTTTTCAAATATCACTCAAAATCTCTGTCGTATAAGAATTTTAATGCTTTGAAAGTTATTGCCAATTTTCCTGCGAAGTTTTTTTATCTTTCGAATTCCGAAGATAATTTATTGAATTATTATTACTTCCTCATAAAAGAAGCTTCATGTTGCTATAAATATCTTATAATCACATTCTCATCACATAAGTATGGAATGGAATATTGCGAAAAATGCTTTCTTCCTGAAATTCTTCAAAATATCATAGCCTAGGTATGTGTATTTTAAACATGTCATTTTTCTTGAAATATCTATCTTAGATAGGTATTTAATTAAAGAAAAAGTAATAAATGTATTAGTAACTAATCCATTTCGAATCTTTTTCCAAATCCTTGTACTGCAATTGAGAACGACAGTGTCTTCAAAATGACACAACTCTTGCAACAATACTTTTTACACGTTAAGATGCTTCCACGTTCCAAATTTGTCTAGGACGCGATTTTTATTTGCACTGTTCTGACAATGTCGACACATAATGACAAAATTACTTCCCAAATGTCGCAAACTTGAGAGAAAACGCAAGTTTGAAATGAAGAATATTTCAGACAAATGACACACTTTTAAAAATTTTTTTGGAAACTTCTAAAAAGTTAAATATTAGAATGTTCTTATCCTTTATCTTTGTAAGACTTCTATAGATGTTTTTATACATATTGCACTATATTAATATTTTATACGACGGCCTCATCCTTCTATGTCCGAGCTAAATGCTACTTAACTTTAGTGATTGAGAAGCCTTACAATTCCGCATGTCCAAAAGCTGACAAATATTACATTAAATCTTATTTTTCTGCCCTAATGCTCTAGAATCGACTACTGAACCGCACGAACATGGCGAATTAGAATCTACTAAGTTGCTTATTTTATGATCCCTTTCCCATCGAAGTAGAATTACTTTCTTTAACTATCCTCTTATAGGCGAGAAAAAGGGAAAATGTTTCTCTATTCAGAGGTATGAGTATCAACGAGATTCTCTGCATCCTAAGGACCTACTCAAGTCTTCAGTCACGTGGTGAGTCAGGGTACGTCGCCAGAAGTCTAGTACCCGATCGAAGAAGTCTAGTGTGTTCTCCAAGAAGGCTTCCTCTGGAGGCAGAGACCGGACCAGAAAGAGTGGGGAGCTCATATAAGACCCGTAGCCAAACGGCTCTCCCAGTGACCAGTCTCGACACGAAAACCCATCAGCCGAGGCTTCTTCCTCTTCTTCTGGAGTTAACTGTCCATTTTTGACGCCCTGTACTATTTCATGGTACCTAAGTTGGAATAGAATTCAAATAAAGCGACTATCAACCATAGAATGGTACCTCAGCAAGTTGCTTCGATTTTCCTGGTGCTACTCTTCGCCCATGGTAAGTTTTTTCTTATTTTCCTCTTAAACATCACTTACATTCATACAACGTTATTATACTTAAGTTATTTCTTTTTTGTTGTAATTCATCATACAATTTTTCACTCTATTATTCTCCTTCCATATAATCACTTTTATCACATTCCATTCAATCATTCTTTTACTTCTTCAGCTTTAATTACTTGCCTTCATAATCTGAATTGTCTTTCAACTCTTCTTCATTCCCATCTTCTCTTCCTCATTTTTGCCTCTTTTCAATTTTCTCATATGAGTAATTAATCTTTCTGATGTGACTTTCGAGGACGATGACGTGCTAATTTCACACTTAATTTCTTCAGTCGGAATTTTTCGAATCGACTTAAGGGTCAATGCTACGGTTTCTTTGAAAGTGTTTCAATTAGAAATAGTGTAAACACGAACCATCAAAAAACAAGAGGGAAACATTAATAAGAAAGTGAATGTCCTTTCCTTTTCATTTGATCGTAATTCAAGCCTTCTGATAACATAGTGACAATTTAATTACTTCTAATTCATTAATTACCCCTATCCTCATTTTTTTTTTATTACATATCCTTTTTATCTTTTTTCTTGTGCGGAATTTTAATTGCCGTGAAAGATAAAAACCGGATTTAAAAAGTAACGATAAATGAAATGGATTCGATTAGCAGGAAAAGGAGAAATGAAAAAAGTGTGAAAAATTTCCTATTCCAGAGAAGAGAGTTATAGTGTTGACCCAAATGTGGATTACTTAGTTAATTGTCATCAGGTACGAGCACCTGTTCATCTCGCTGTAAATACATGCGCATCATCTTCATAAAGACAATAGTGGGCAATCGTCGAGTTTCACACATCCCGAGAACTTTCTCTCGTGTCTCAGCGGGTGAAAATATGAAAGTAGCTCAGTCGGCAGTTTTACTCTCGCTCTCCTTCTCTCTTTCTCCTACTCTATCACCGTCGTATAAACTCACAATTTGATGCTCTGCGTAACTACCTTGAGTGCGTTAATTCGTTACATGCCCCAACTAAGAAGAAAGAGAAAAATATTTGAGGCACGATTCGTTATATCAGATAGTTTGGATACAAATGAGAAAAGTCTTAAGTAGATGCAATTAGAATCTAGTGGTGCGGATATTATAGAGGAGAGAGTCTTGCAAAGAGTTTGAATTGGCAAAGATGGATGAATTGTATGTAAGCAGATTAGGATATTTCTTGATTTTGTTTCTTCTCTTGAATAATAAGCGTACCAAAAGTTGCAGTTAACTAATTACTGGGATCAGAAACGTCTTTAAAAATTAACTAAGAAAGGTGTAATATCAACTAGAAATTCAGTTATGCCCAATAAAATTTGTCTATTGGCTCCTGCATTTGGCTAGTTTACTTTTTTTCCAATTATTCAGATTCTTGAATCTGGACATGGAAAAGAAAACTAGATTATCAACTTTGTTCAGAAATGATAAAAGAATAATATACAGTTAATCAAAAGAATTCATGATAAATTCATCCAGATTCAAGATGCGTTCAAAAGAATTTAAAAGAATTAAAAGGATTTCGAAATAATGCAAAGTAATTCAAAATAAATCAAAGGGTTTCAAATGAATGCAATGGATGTCAAAACAGGGAAAAAATTCCGTCTGTATCAAAACAACCTTTTCTCATTTTATTGCAGTGAAGATGACTTGAAATAGAATGAATTGAATAGCATGATCGTGAATTCCAAACCCACGGTGCGTTATCTCTGATTATTCCTTTCTCTCTCGAATTCTCCTGCAATTTTCGAAGATGGATGGCAAGGTTTGGGGGTCGAAGAAGAAAAGAAGAAATGAAAGAAAAGTGCAACGAATAAAAAAGGGTGAAGGCGGTTTGTAAAGACTGTGCTTGATTTTATCGGTACGTTGTCCCGTAGAGAGCGTTGCACTTTGTGCGGAAGGAATATATATTCTATATAAAGTATACAACTATATAACTATATAACTATATAGCCTTATTGAAGTACGTATAAAGGAAAAGGCGGGGCCAGCAGCCTCGCCTCAACAAGATAGAGCAGTACGGCATTTTCTAGGGAACGTAAACATTACTAGACGAACCATATTGCTCAGTAGATGTATTCACTCTTTACGGAGTTGTAAACGTAAAGGAAGGGAAAGTATCCTAGTGCTTCGACAACAGCAAACCTCGTCTTGTGTAATCAACTAGGACTTAAAAGATGTCTCCAGGATCACCTACAGGCGGATGTTGCTTCATATATGATAAAGCTACGCACCATATTCTTAAAAAAATAATCCATTCGCATAATGCCGAAATTGATTCGGTTGTGGATCGCTATAATGATTGGCTCCCTCGCCTCAATTATGGAACATCTTTTTGATTCCCATCAAAATTTTCCTTCTTCAAACGTTCTTCCAATGCTGGAAGAACGTTGGTACACTTTTCAAATGTGAACAACTTTCGTAACAAACTTACAGGATATTCCAATAAATAATGATGAACACTTCCAAGTGGAAAAATTTTTCAATGATATCAAGAATTTACGGTATATTCACGGCCAAGGTCGTGTATGACCGCAAAAAAAGGAAGCGAGCTTAATGTTTACAGATTTACCTCGTGAAAGGGTCAATGATTTATTGTTAGCTGCTGGTAGCCGAGGCCAATGAAGAAAGTAAAAGTGTTTTTCCTTGTGCTAGTACTTGCTTCGTTCTCTGGTCAATTTACATGACCGTTTATTATTCGTGATATGTTTTTAACTTGAGCAGCTGGAATTAAATTTGCGATATCTAACAATATAAGTGGTTCGATTTCCACGTGAAGTAGTAACTAGAAATTTAATTTCATTCTGGATTATGAAGAAGCAAACAATGGCATGTATAAGAATATAAAAGGCACACTTTCAGGAACACTTGCAGTAGTTATCTGGTAGAGAAACTCGTCCGTCATTTTAGAATTGGGCAACTCTGCAAACATCGCTCTAGGGCGAGTAGTTAACGATTCATAAATTTAATAATCATTACAACACAGATTTGTCACCACTATCCATTAGCTTTCCCAAAATTCGTCATCACAAACTGATTTGTGCAATAGCAACACGAATGCCAATTATAGAATTTCCCTTATTCTTCCATTCTAGACGACATAAAACTTTTTCCAATCTCGATTATTTCCGACATTGCATCAACGGATCTCGTTATGAGGATATAATTCGTGGTATAATCGATAGTTTCGCTGACCGAGAAAGATATTAAGAATCAGGCCGGGATCGTGCAACAATTGTATCAAGTATATAGTATCTATAAAACAGTAATAGAACTCGCTGTAACATTAACGATCTTTCTCGGGTTCCAATCCCTTTCAAAATAAACCGCTGCCTTTCAAAAGTGAATTGTGAGACCGGCAACTGAATAGCATCTTGCTTGTCTATCATATACGCCGAATGGATGGCGCCAAAGGCGTGCATACCTGCTTCCATTATTATCCATTTTATAGGATTTAAATTACTATTATTATTGGTCGGACCTCGTTTCTTCCAAGTTGAGTCGAAATTTTATTAAAAATCGAAACTCATGATGCCTGATTCGTTCCCAAAGAAACCAATTAGACTTCTGGATGCAGCGATGCACGCAATCAGGCCCCAGAGGGGTACTTAGTTCTGGAAATGATAGCTGATTACTGCAGCGCTAATTTAAAGTGTAAATGTGCATGTATGTGTATATAAGGATGTGTGGGAAGTTATCAAAGTAATCAATTAAGTATTCTATTAGAATTCAATCTTTGGAAGCTGAAATATCAAGAAATCTTCAAAGGCTCTTAATCATCCTGACTAATAACGATGGATGATGAAATTACTTTCATTTTAAAAAGAGAGTCTGACTTTGTGTCTGACTTGTTTATTTTAATTTTAACGAACCATGAGTATTATTTTATTGAGCGTGATTGTGAAACGTAAATCTAAAGTTGATGAGGATTTGTGGCAATAGAAATATTCTCTAATTTTTGCAGATTCTTTGATAGAGAGGCGAGCAATAACATGTTATTCTCACAAAATTTCTGAAGGTCGTAATTTCTGAATTATATCATTTGTGTTCTTGAATGTTGTTGTTGATTGTTAACATAAAAATTGTTGTTGGTGAATTCCTCGGTCACTCCCATCCGCCATGGTCCCTAATTTATTTCCGCGAGAAGAAAGAAAGACGCGACGAAGGATGACATTACTGAAGATGATTAGATTAGTCAAATTAATGCCAATCCAAGAGCAATATGCAAAGATCGAATCTTTCCTGTTGGGTAGGAGGGCCCTCAATGAAGGTTGCAAGTCAAGGCTAGAGACACTTTCACTCGTGCGCGCTCTCTTGGGAGCGCAGTTTCAAGATACTTCCCACCTTAATTTAGTATTTACTTTTTCCACATGCCAACCACCGGAATACGTTTTATTCCTGATGATAGACTTAAATTTACTTTGGACTCTCTAGATGGTTCGAAACCACATCTGGAATTACCTCTTTTTACTGCGCACGTGGTCAGGCGAGTCTATAAGCTATACTTCATATCCTTCTCCTGACTTTACTCGCTCTGTTTTATTTTCTGAACTTTTAAAATTCAAAATAGAAATCTAGTTCAGGAAAATATTCCATACTTTCTTAGAGAAATCGTGCTCAGAGGCACTTTTAGTTAAAAATATATAATTGTAGGTTTATGTTAATCCCTTTAAATGGCTTAAATCATTTGTCAATTTTATATCTAATAAAAATGACATATATATTCAATATTTTTTTTAATAATCAATGAAACTATATTATTGCTTAACTGTTACGAGTATAGGATTTATAACTGCTTATAACCGATTACTTCTATTTAAAAATTATTGTAATGGAATATACAGGCGAGATTAGCCATAA
Organism: Synergus gifuensis; assembly: GCA_904066015.1. Taxonomy (NCBI): domain Eukaryota; kingdom Metazoa; phylum Arthropoda; class Insecta; order Hymenoptera; family Cynipidae; genus Synergus; species Synergus gifuensis. The sequence goes on from CAJFCO010000141.1 coordinate 613,173, forward strand.
ATAAAATGTTAAGAAAAATATAATTATCAAGTAACCAACGACTAATGTCTGTAATGGATTACAGCACATACTTGGCTGTTACAAGCATCTCCAGCATATAATAAGGAAACCAGTTCCAAAGAGACATCCTACCTTTTGCTTGCACTCTTTACTTTCGCCAAACCAGTCATCCAGGCACACATCTTAGCCACGCGTGACTTTACCATTTTAACTATTAGCTTGACTTTAAAACCAGTATTTTACTAAAAAACGGCAAATGCTTCTAGAATTATGTATATGAATATAGCTATATTCAAATAAATGGTGGAACTTGTTTATTATACTGATTTTTTTCCAAGACAGAGATAAAATAGTTTACAAAAATGGATTAGGATCCACCGGTTCTATAAGTAGGAGATTACATAATGGATTCTTATTACAGAGGATGTTATTTTAAGCCTAAATGATGATTTAATATATTCCACACGGAACATATTTGTCATTAACTAAAAAGTATGTTTTAAAACACACTGTCAAACACTTAAAAATCATATAAAATAATATGTACATACCTTTATATAGTTATGTAATATTTTCATTGAATTCTTGCAACTATTGTGTGCCATGACGAATATTGAGTATAATGTAAATATTTTGAGTAGGTGTAAAAGCTTCGACGAGGTGTGTCGGTATTTTACATGATGGCCTTATCACCTGTTCTTGTAGGAAATTATTTATTCGAAAACTTTGAGAAAAATTTCTACAAAAATTAAAAAGAAAATTAAAAAAACTTTTAAAACATATTACTTTGAAAGAAATAAAACAAATAAGTTAAAAGCCGGGATTCATTAGAGTATTTTCCATCGTGTTTTCCTTCGTATTTTTGCATACCTCTTAATTAACGATACCTGTCAACTATTAATCGCATCACGGTCGATAATCCGTGGGCGATACAGTTTGAAATTCCCAATGAGAAATCAGGAGTCGGTTCGTGAGGTGCATAATATACTATAAATGTGATAATATACGATATGCAAACGAATGACGAGCCGCCCAATCCATTCTGAGATAGGAGAAGGTATAGATAGAATACAGAATGCGAAATGGAAGTTTAGATGACCATCAGTTGTGGAATGTGTATGTTTTCAACGACCCGTCTGTATTACAGTCATACATATTACCATTCTCGATTTAAGGTGCTTATTTTATCGGAAGGAATTATGTGCGATTTCTCCGAATCAGAAAACTAAGGATTAACCACCTGATTTTATTATGTTGTGCAATCGTGTAAAGGAATTTAAGATGAGTTCCTGTTTTTCGCACCGATTCCAATGCTTTTATAATAATATCGTTCCCTTCCCATAAATTTTCCACTTCATGCCTTATTCAAAAGGAAAATAAAATTTCTTGTCCTTAAGACGTTTATGTAAGGCCTATTATGTAAATCTGTCACATTAGTGCAAAGTATATTTATTTTATAACGGGAAATAATAAATGAATTTTGAGATCTTTTCTTGTAAGGGGAATAAAGTTCCTGGCTGTTTATGGATCGTTGTTGAAGAAAGGAAAAGAAAGTTACAATTTGCTTATGGAGATTGAAAGTATTTTTAGGGGAAGTGAAGTTGAATGTAAATAGGAGAAATTTCGTAATAGTATTCAGGGTGTTATTATAAGAGGATATTAAGGGATTATTGAAATTTTAGTGATTTTTTCCTTAACAAAAAAACCTGATGCTTTCTTTCCATTCCTATCTCAAAACCTGTATTACTTTTTACATATATTTTCTTTCTACATATATTTTCTTTGGTTTCATCTTATTTAAATAAGAATGCAGAACCGCAATATTAAAAGAAAAGTTTGATTTTAGGACTCCAGGGACAAAAACAGCAACAGGAAGATCCTTGTCAGTCAAAGGCGAGAGTAGTGGGTGACATCGAGTATTGCGATCGTTACTGGGAGTGTGTGAATGGACGTCCAGAGCTTTTCGACTGTCCAAATGGATTGGTATTCGCTGGAAAACATAGGGGTGTGACGGAGGGTTGTGATTACCCCTGGAGGGCCAATTACTGTGATGGAAAACGTCAGGCTAACCCTCCAATAGGAGCAGAGCATTGCGATTGGCTCTATGGTATCTTCGGCCATGAAACTTCCTGCACAAGGTACTGGACTTGTTGGAACGGAACTGCCACTGAACAACTCTGCATTGGTGGTCTTCTTTACAATGAGAGAGCACGATCCTGTGATTGGCCAGAAAATGTTGAGGGATGCCAAAAACATCGTGAGTATATAGTTAATACGAGGAAAAAAGTACCACTTTTTTCAATTTTGAATGGTTATATAGTTTCATAACATGGAGGCAGTTGTACAATTAGATTATTTATCTTTTGGTCCCACGAGTAAAATGAATGTGAGTTAGGAAAATTTTTTTATTGTGAGTTTTATAGTGATAAATTCAAGTAGATAAGTTTGCTGGCGAGGGAGTTTTCACTTTTGAAAGGAAGTCAGATGAATGATCTGTGAGAAATCACTGCACTCGAGTATGAAGTACATACATACATGTACAAAGGCGAGGCACTAATTAACATTCAATGTACGTTCTCGTCGCGCCTTCTAGAATATACATTACAATATTACATCTATCCCACGCGTAAATTTCGAGGAAAGCAACTGTTGCTTCAGAAATGTAGCTCCTTGTGTCCATTTTGATTAGCTGTTATCTTATTATCTGATTCCTAGGCATCTAGAGACAAAAAGTGAATTTTTTAATAGACGTCGCTGAATTTCATTTAAATTGAGACTCATGTACAGCGAATATTTTAGTAAATAATTCTTGGATATTTTTCAGCTCTCTGCAATGACGACGCGAATGGAAATGTGCCTCTTGGGAAATCATGCAATAGATATTGGCAATGTCAGGGAGGATACCCTCGTCTGCAGAGATGTCCTGCCATGTTGGTCTTCGACAGGAGATCCTTGAGATGTGTTGTTCCTCCAACAGAAGATTGTGATGTTCCCACTACACCACCAAATCTCGAGGGTGATTTACCCGAAGGAAGAAATGAACAGGAACCTGAGGAAGAAAATCTTCCACCTGGTATAGCTTCCCTTCCATCGGGGGCTCTTCCCCTTCCCGTTCGACCTCGCAATAGAAACTAATGCCTGCCCCTTACCCCAAATATCGTTATTTCGTATAGCATTAAAATTAAACTATAATCAAATACACTAGGATTCAGGACTGAAATTTCCATCTCTATGAGAGATGACTATGCTACTTGATTTTTAAATTCGAGATGTAAAGTTTTCAGTCCAAGATATAGTTGTGGTAAAAATATTTGATTTGATAGATCTGTTCATTGAGAAAATTCTATCAAAACTCTCTAAAACAAAGAAGCAAAAGCAAAGAGATATTTAATTGTTGGTGATTAATTTGTACATTTCTTTAAATAATTTTTTTCTTTAGTTCAAACTATCATTTTGATTAGAACTTTTGTTTCTGCAGCAGATCGATGTATCAGTTTTTACCAAGTTCATCACAAGTTCTGTTATCTACTTTCCTCGAGTACGAGTCGCCAGAATGTAACTTTCTTTCAGAGAAATGCGATAATTGAAAGTGTTACCTTCATTTAGTATCAATTAAGTACATTAATAGAGTTTTCTACGATTAGAGACTTCTTTCCTTTTCCAACTTTAACATTCGCTTATCATTATCGCCAATCGAAATGTAAATACTTCTCTCCATCTGCTTACGAAGCTGTATGCAATCATAGCTTTAGAATCATGGAAATAAAGTGTAATGTTGTATATTTTTTGTACGTACGCCTAAAATAAGCATTTATTTATTTCACCTATCATTTCTTGACACAAATGTAAACCTAGGATTTTAGTTATGTTCGTCTAAATGTTCTTATCAGTATAATTTTCCCTTAGACGTTTTTATTGAATTTTACAAAATAATAAATAATTGCTCTAATGAGTATTTGTAATTGTTCTAGATGAAATATTTTATTTATTTACATGTAAACAAATTTAGGAAGGCTTTTTGCATTTTTTTGTGTGAACTTATCAGAATTTAGTTGATTTCCAGGATGAAAGAGTCTTGTTTTTGATATCACGACTTAAAGTCCATTGGCGCTGTAAAAATGAGAATGACTTATAATTTAATATTTGGATTCTAAACACATAATTTTGTAAGATAATTAATTAATTACAAAATACGAACCAGTGAGGAAGATCATCTGGATCGAGACAACTTAAAGTTTCAGAATCAAACAGCTTTCCGTCACCACAAGTGAGAAGACGTGGGTGACCTTCTACACAAGTGATTAATCTTCCGCAATCGCCGGGAACTGGGAATCTGAAATCAGATATTAAAGGTTAAATCGAACTTATACTTCCTTGTTCTGTATTATGCATAAATATTTACATAAGTAGATATATAATCGAAAATAAAGGAAAGAGAAGGTGTTAGAAATTTTTGAAATATACTATAGAAATTTACTATTTAGAGTTATATAAATATACCAGAATCTTATGAAATATTATCAAGTGTGCTATGAGACTGCGATAGCAATTATAGTTAAGTTAAGGAATAGTTATAGTTAAGGAAATGAATGGATGAAATGAATAGTTAAGCAAGTTAAGGGATTACCTTGGGAAGGGCCAGAATCTGGCGGCAGCAGTGTGTGCAGGAACTTTTGTAGGGCACTTGAACCCTACAATGGCCTCAGGGTTACAGTAAGGTATAAGTTGATCAGGCCAGACACACGTGTGGCTTTTGGGATCGTAAACCAAACCAGCATCGCAGTGTGTCTGAAGTGGTTCTCCATGTACACATTTAATGTAAGTTGTACTGCAGGAATCGCTATCGGGATAAATACCAAACTGGTATTCACATCCAGGTGTACTTAAAGGAGTAACTAAATAAAAAAATCAAAATTATACGTTTCTATTAGAATTTGCCAAATTTTTAGAAGCCAACTAGTTGTTTCAACACAAAAGTGACAAATAATTAGATTCGCATTCAAGAGAATGTTTCTTTGTCTTAACTATAACAATAGTGATTTCCTGATATGTAGTATAAAATGACACAATAATGAGGGGGAAGAAAGAATTGAATGAACAATGTACATGAAGTAGATTATGAAGTACAGAGAAAGCCTTCGGAAACATTAAGTCTTATTAGTGTAACTCAAAGGCATTTTAAAACTCTCTATAGTACTACAAGAGTAATGCATGCAAATTACAAGAAAATTACAGACCTAAGTTGTTGGCCGATTAGACGTAATATATTCGCCGCTTTAGATTTTACTTCTTACTTTTTCTCTAATTTGTAATAAGTTTAATGTGTATATTATTTACATTTATATTTTCTGAATAAATTTCTTTTTCCAAAAAAGATGATCTGCTTAATCTGTTTTATTAATTCGGTATACATACGATCGGGTTTACGATGCTCGCAATTAACAGCCCAGTTGTAGTTGCAGTGGTTGTGAATGTTGCCATGACCGTCGAAAAGGAGGCCATTCTCGCAGTGCTCCAGAGTCAAAGTTCCATTCGTGCAGAGGAAGAAAGAATTGCAATCTTCTGGATGTGGATATGCCTGTTCGCCATATAACTCAGGACAGTGTGGTGCTCCTAAGAGTACTGGTCCATGTCCAGCAATTGTCAAGCTGGAGGCTTTACAAAAGAAAAATATACATACATTTTTATTTTTTTTTTAATTTATGAATTAATATTTATCTGCAATACCGATTGATATTGAATATTCCTTCTCTCTCTAAATCTGAATTAGTAACTTCTTATTAAATCAAAATTAGAGAGTTGACATTTTATCAAGAGATATAAAGCCACTTTCTTGCATGATAAGTAAAAATTTAAAAATCTCACCAATTTCAAGATGCCACTTGACACGAAAATTTTACATAACATATAATGTCAAGAGACGTTCGTACAAAATCTTGAATTTTAAATTTAACACCAGTCAATAAAAAGCGAGAGTGTGAAAATTTATTGATATTCTTTCCAATGCATTTTTAGGGATACTGCACTTCCTGTTATATATGTTCTTTGACAAAGACCGAAGAAGTATGAATGAAGCAACAGGCGCCATGTTATCGTGCAAGGAATGAATATTAAATGCAGTGACGAAAAAATTAGCCGCTGGCTATCCATTGTACATAATTAATAGGAAATTCCAGTGAAGCTAAAATGCAATATAAGACTGCAGAATACTATAATTGTGAATATTAACATATATAACGGATACTAAATCGAAAAGGTCAAGACGAATTATATTTACTAAATAACTACGTTGTATTATTTTTACTGATGGAAAAAAAACGTTCGAGATAAATAAAAACATATAAATCGCAAGGAACAGTAGAGCAAGGTAAAATTTTATAAATGGCATTGGTACCAGGCCAAAGTGCTAATATATTTGAAGCAGAGACTGATACTATCACTTTATTCATTAGCATATATCATTCAATCAGACAAAGTTTGATGCTGCCAAATTTAAGAAGCAATTTTTTAGATCCATCTGAGTGAAGATAACAATCCCCTTCTGACAACGTGCATGTCATTATGTCATAGGTCGAACCGATGTAACCATATGGTGACGTGGAGGCAGGCTGCGACAGTGAAAGTGGTTCTTGGTCTAAGAATTCCTGCTCGTGATGATGTCGTAACAACTGCAAAGACCGGACTATAAACTCAAGAGTTCCACCCCACAAGCAGGAAGAAATTGTCCTGCATGTGGGATGCACGAGAATGCACCAGTAGTTACAGACGTTACTTGCCGAACGTACGCCAATTCGACACGGGTTCACTTTTCAAATTTTACAGTTGTCAGCCCCCGTAAATCAAAATCGTTAAACCGGAATTTATGAATCTCGTTTCGTCAGATTTATAGTTACACAATATTTAAAACAATATGTAAAAATGTGCCTTTATTGAAATGTGTGCAGTAAAGTCGTTATAAGGCGAGTAAAAGCTGACTTGCGTCATTGTGATAGTTACTTAACAATGTAATTACTGATTTATTTATAAATTTGATTAATAATAACATTATTTACCTATGTGCAATTAATCAAAGCAGTTAATCAAGAAAGAACTTTCTACACCCCTAATTCAAATTCCCAACCTTCGATCAAATGAAAATGTTACCATATTTTTACAGCAAAACTACAATTTCAAAATAAAACAAAAAATAACAACAAAAAGATTGTATAATGCAGTCTTCTTACAAAAATCCTGATGATAATTCTACCATATTGTCGAGGTAGATTCTCAAAATAACGAACAGTTTGAAAAAATTAATAAAAGAATTGGAGAGCAAAGTAAGTGTTGGTGTATTACGTGAATGTTACATATTGATAAAATATGAATTTTTACATTTCCTGTGGAAAGCAGATGTTGTCGTAAGAGAGCGAAATATTTCTTGGTTTGTTATTTTGTTGTCATAAGTTTGCATTTTTCTTATTTCAATATGAATGTTGAAGTCTTAGAAACAGGAAGGAGACCCGGACGTGCACGCAACCTACTCACCACTGGAAAATATGGCCGCCAGGACCAATAGGGTCACGCTCCTTAGATGGCTCATGCTGCGGTCTGTGTTGTACGGACAGTAACTACTGAAGTTGGTACCTGGACCGTTGGGACGAGTAGCGACGGCCTCCAGAGTCTGTCCCTTCACCGAGGGGGTCTCAGAGACCCCACCCTGACACCTCCGCTTTTACGCTATTAGCAATCTCGCCTCACTTCGGCTCCTTGACGAAGCCGATCGAGCAATGTTATCGTGTAATTCGAATCTTGATCTAGCAATCAGTAATGGCGTTCTCATTAATCAGGATCAATTCTATTATGTTTGTTGAGAAATCTCTCTTGAGTTATAAAAAGACGACTCACTTTTGTTCGTGTTTTTTATTTTCTTTTGGCTTCTGAGGAATTTTCGATATTGTGACGAATTAAAGGATTTAACGGAGTTTACCTGATTTTAAAGTTCCTCGTAGAATTTTAAGGGCTTTCAAGAGATTTTTATAAATTTTAAAACATTTTATGAAATTTTAAGGGATTTTTTTATAATTTTTGAAAATGTTTCTGGCATTTATATAAGTACGCATATTTAGTATTAGCTTTTAGTATTACTTTTGGCTAGTCTAATTAAATAACTAAAACCATTTAATTACCTAACTTTTAGGTCCGTTATGTCTACAAAATGAAAAAGACTAAATCTAAAACTATACTATTAATTAGTAAACTTTAACTAATTCAGATTGAGATAGTATTTTGTTACTGAAATTCTGAGCATCCCTCGAAAACGTTTTTTTAGGAAGACTGTAAGTATTTATTCCTTTATAGTAATTCATTTCTCAAGCATTTATTACACAAGGTAATAAAATTTACAATGCAGCTCTCATATAAATCGAAAAGAGGTTGAAGCACGTGTAATTATGAATGAGGAGATAAATGGACCGGCGTCTGCAACATGAAAACTGAAGAACACATTGCACATACTCGAAGTTACTGGCCTCCGGGGTCTTTAGTTCAGAATTCATCTTACGCAAGAATTTTTTTTGCTCGCAGCAGTTATAACCAAGAAGAGGGAACCAGATCCGGTCACGAAACCGTCAGAGAAAGTCTTCAATTCAATTCAAAATTCTGTCGCTCAATGAAGATAAATATGCTCAAGAACAATCGATCTTACAGGCACAAGATCTCATATTTCTTCTCGAAGGTCACTGAGTTTTTTCCCCAGTCTGTACCATGCAAAGAGATGCATGCCGAGGTCGAAGCGAGAGGGCTCTTGTCTCAGTAACGTGAAAATTACATAAAGGGAAAGGCTGTAATTAGTCAAATAGTTGGAAAGGTGAAATTTCCTGTCTGGCTTTGGAAAATTTCTTACTTCCTAAACAAATAATTGATATTGAGAATAATTTTAAAAGTTTGCAACTCTTTTTTGTGATTTTTAAAAAGTTTTTTCGAAAAGTATATATATTTTCAATATAAGGTGGGATTAATTACACTAAAGGAGAAGGAAAATAAGGCCGTCAACAGCAGAGATTTCAAATTCTGTACAAAATCTTAATCCTTTATTGAAATAAATATAAGTGTAATGTTTTACTTATTATAAAGTATGTAATAGAAATGAATATGGAATGGGAGAGAATATGTGAAAAAATTCATTATTGAGAGATATCGAAGTAGGTGGTCTATATAGTATATTACGAGTTCAATTATGAAAGGCGGGAACGAATTAAAAATTAATCTGCTTAATCGAAATCACATTTCCTGGTCGACATTAATTTAATCAAAAATATAAGATTCTTGAGTTAAAAACTGGATATGTAAAGAATCTTATAACTACCTAACTGGTTTGTCTAGAGGTATTTATTACCTCTTTAGCTCTTGAAATATGTTAAATCATTTTGTTTGTATTTGACTTTTTAGGTTTTTAATATTTTTTCTGGCTTTCGAATCTTTATTAAGCATATTGCAGGTTTTTGTAAGTTCCCAACGAACACGTCGAAAGGATAATGATTTGCTTACGTAAAGGAAAAAGTATTTATCACTTACGACAAACTTACAATAAAGTGGTAGAACATCTTGCGTAAGGTAAAAACTACTTTTATTATTCTTATGAGTAAAAGTTAAAGATTATATATCGCTAAAGCTGGCACCTGTTTCGATTGAATGACTCAGTTCCTCTGCTTGTAATAGTCCTCACTGCAACAACACAATCACCCAATATTATACAAATTAAATTTAATATCAATATAAATTAAAGTAGATGGAATTGATGAAAAACTTACCATCCTTGGACTAATTCAGGGTCGGTACACCTGAAGCTTTCTTCATTGTAGACAGTTTGATTTTCACACTGACCCTTTTGTGGGACAACGCCATTTCTGCAAATATAAAATTTGGCACAGTCTTCTGGATGGGGATAAGTCGGATGGGGAAGAATTCGTCCTTGAGGGCCTGCCACGTCTCCTTCGGGACAACTGAAGCCATCATCGAGAACTTCACGTTTATTGGCATCGCACAATCTTGTCGAATCTTGGGCCCAGATACAACTGGACATTCTGTCCTCATATATCAGGCCAGGTGGACATGACATCACCGATCCTACGCCATCAATGCAGTTCACAAATTTATCACAGGAATCAGGATCCTCATGTTTGAAATATCCATTTGCTCGTGGACAAAGCTTCGAACTTTGGGGTTCCTCTGAAAAAATTGTATTTACAAGAAACTAGCAAAAATGTACACCCACAGTTTTGACCGGTATTTTAAGACATTTCTAATTTAACGGATTTCAAATAATTTTACAGAATTTAAAACAATTTAAAACTATTTCAAACACATTTTTTTTAATAAGGGAAGAATTTAATGTAAATCGAAAAAATCCTAATTGAAAATATCTTGCATAATCTTTCAGTGAAATTGTGTATCGATTCGAGTTTCAGAGAGATGTAAGGAAATGCAAAATACTTGAGGTTTGTATTTGCAGTTTCTTGGGAGTGTGCAATTATGTGGGTTGATTGCAAAATTTCAATTTCGATTTGTTCTGCGGTTACCCTTATTTTACCGAAGGAGGGCAATACAAGATTGACACTGTGGTTGCAACGTTGCAAGACAGGCGACCTGTTGCGTTAGCTATGACTAATGGATTTCTATAAGTGAGACACATGAGATAGCAAGAGCTTATATGAGTTCCGTGTTTATATATCAAAGTTTAACGACCTCCATGTCGAAAATATAAAACATGATTGAAAACTTTATGGCCGAAAGTAGAACTTGGTTTTTAAAAGTCACTTGCTTTCTATTGTGCCAGTTAAAAAGCATTAGACCACATCTCAAAACTGGTGTTAGAGCAAATAAATCAGAGAAATGTAAATGTAAATTAGAGAACTGTAAATTTAGGATCATTATTATACAAAAGAAATATTATCTCGATATTTTAGATTTTATTTTTTCAAGGTCAGAGATTTTAAGATTTCTCATAGCTGATATAATAAAAAAAAATGGTAGGAAATCGTTTTATAATAAAGTAGTGAGAAGAAAAACTTGAGAAGGTTTTAACAAGTAAGAATACCTGTAATTTAGTATATCTTAAGTGCTTACTTCAACGAGAATTATGAATCTTGTTACATTATTAAATCATCGTGCTAGTAATTGGCATTTTCCGTTCCTACATTGGCAGGAGTGCAATAAAAAAACCGGAATTTCCTTATTGTTAGTAAAGAAAACGTTCATCGTTAATCAAAGTATCGATATAGGCACATTAAATTTTATTTTACAAACATTTACGTGTAACGGGTCGGGGAAATACGTAATAATTATGAACTCAAGTATTTCGTGCCCGAACTATATTGCAGGACTTCTTTATTTGAAATAGAACTAGCGTGGTCAAAGGTACCAAAAAGACTGACTCCCTCGCACAAGGGATGCTGCGGCTAGGGCCCCATACCAGAGGGACTTTAGAGAAGGGGAAGATTTATGTTTCCGTTACAGGCCTCCCTTTAGATTGGATTTAGTCCCTAAATCTTTTTGTTGGGTCTTATTTTAACATTAGTAGTCTTAATTGTACAATCTACCTTATTTTCTTCTAATGGTGCAGTAGGAGCAGCGGTGTAATGCACAGATGGGGCTGTGGTTACATTGGTCTTTACGCAAAATATACAAATCTTCCGAGGTATACACTTACGGAGTAAGTCAAGGATACCACATTTGTATCCCGCGAAAATTAAGACAGTTATGATCGCAGTGTAACCTAGGTACTGTAACCAGGTAGTAGCCTGTTCAGTCCAGCTTCGGGTTCGTCTGTCTCTACTGACCTTGTCAACGGCATTCTCGATGTCATCTACTGATTGTTTTAAATTATTTAAATTTAAAGGCTTAATCTCTTGTGTTACAGGTACTAGTTTTTCTTTAATAGAATCTAACTGCTTATCAGTGTACGGTAACGACAAATTTTTCTTATATTTTATCTCTCCTACTAAAGAATCTGTAAAGCTTAATTTTAGTACCATATTCAATCCGTTCAAGATACATTTGTCCTTACTAATAATCTTCGTCGGTCCTTGAATATTAATTTTTTGCTTGCCTGATTCGCATAGCGCATCTACTTCTATAGGTTCATGCGGGATTAGGATGTATCCACTGGTGAGTGGTATAAAAGCGATGTTCACAATCTTAAAAGGAGAGTATTTGCATTCATCCTTAATGGTTTTTACATTTGTTCTTAATATACTATTCTCGCAACTATGGGTTTCGGACATTAAATACGTAGGTTGGTTTCGTTTACACATTTTTGTTTTTTCGTAAGTCTTACATGTATCTAGGGTCGTTTTGTCGGTAGGTACGTACGTAGTGTGTTCCTGTCCCATGAACAAGTATTCGTAGTCAGGGATTATGGCAAGAAAAACTGAACTGATTTGCTTAGGAATAGGTATTAAGTGCTTGATTTCATAGGTCTCAGTTTCCGGTATAGGGATATGAATAGAATACACAAACCGATTTTTTGTGATGGCCACGTTCACTACCGAGATGTCGATGATATGTTGGAAGTTTGATTCTTTCAAGGGAATGGTGTATTTGATGTTAAACTTTTCCTCAAATTCCTTCATTTCAAATATAAGGATGTTTGGTGTTAGAAGTTGAGGATGAACTATTCCATTTTTCCCGTCATTGATTGCATTTATAAGAAGGTTGATGTCTTCACTCAATTCATCGACTATCATCATGCAAACCGTTATTTGGTTGGCGATAGCTAAATTTTGCATATTTCTATTCGTCCCGTTAGCCAGTTGATTAAGACGATTAACGTTTTCTTTACTATGTAGTTCCAACGTCTTGAAATCAGTAGAAGCAGAATTTAGTAGTAGTTTTATTATCTTTGTCTGGTTAGAAATGCTTTGTGAAAGAACTGTATTATCCTTGAAGAGGCTATCTAGTTCTTTATTAATATAAGCCATATCATTTTCACTTAGAGTACCAAAAAGTGTTTTCGAGACATCTCCTATGAAGTTAAAAAATCCTCTTTTACTTCTTTTTTTACCCAAGAGCTGATTCAAAAGGCTTCTCTGTCTGTCTAGACGCTGAATCCTTGATTGGACTAAATTCAGCTCAAATCTTTCCATGCAATCATCACATTTATGTGAGGCGGCTGCAAAGGCGCTTTGCAATGATCCAAACCTGTTGTCAATGTCGTCAGTTCCTACTCCAAGAATGATGTTCCATGTGTCATGATAGATTTGAGCATGTCCCAATTCTTCCGAGTAAATAGTCACCCCGGTCAAGTCGGTTGTGATGATCTCCGCTGATATTATTTTTAGTAGCCATAACAAAATGAATGTAGCCATTCTGTAACATTAGGCATAGTAGGGCATAAGTTGATTTGCATGTATACGAGTTGCTTTATTGTTAAATTTTATTGTGTAATTATTGTTTTCTTGTTGTTCCACAATAACTGCCGGCCCTTTCCATGAAGGAGACAGCTTGTTCTCTGGGTGGTTATTGATGAACTTGACTAAATCCCCCGGTTCGTAGATACCTTGTGGTATTGAAATTTTTGAATCCTGTAACTTTTTATATTTAATCTTTTGCACTTCTATTTTCTCTTTTGCCTTCTGTAAGTAGTGTTCATGCCTTCTTTTCCACAGGTTAAGTAACTCTTCATATTTGACATTTGGTGTAGTGCTTAGCATTGAAGGCAAGTTTGCCTCTCTGCCGAATGTCAGCTGGAAAGGTGAGTATCCGGTACCCTCATGTTTCATGGTATTATAAGCCATACAAATTATTTTCAAGTTTTGATCCCATTCAGTGCTGTGATCCTCGATGCTGGTTTTTAATAAATTTTTAATTGTTGAATGGGCCCTTTCAAGTGCTCCATTACTTTGTGGATGATACACTGTTGTCTTTATGTGTCTAATCCTGAACATGTTTTCAAAGTTCTGTATCAGTTCAGATACAAAATTCTGTCCTTGATCAGTTAAGATATTCCTAGGTGCTCCGAATAAGTATATGTAATGGTCGAATAACCCTTCTATAATGTTTTCGGATCCTATGTTTTTTAGAGGTATCAGGGTTAAGTATTTTGTAAGCATGTCTTGAATACTGAGAATATATTCGTTTCCTGAAAGCGTCAAGGGTAAGGGTCCAAAAATGTCCATGGCGATTTTATCGTTGGGATCAACCGGTGTATCTGGAATGATTGCTTCACATTGTTTTTTGATTCTGACTGTCTTTTGCAATTGGCAAACGGGACATCGTTTGATGTAGTGGATTATTTCTTGTTCCATATTTCTCCATTCTCCAAGTGTTCTTGCTCGTTCAATGGTTTTGTTTTCCCCAAAATGTTGTGATGAGATAGAGCCATGTGATTCCCTTATGATTTCTGCCTTTTCTTCATGAGTGAGCTCTGCACGTGGGGTGTAGCATGCATGAAACTGCTGGTCTTTATTTTTGTTACTCAGGAAGTTGAGGTAGTCTTGTATCTTCAATTTTTCTAAAGGGCTAATCGTTGGGTCAATGAAGTGGTATCGTGTAATGGTTAAATTGTCTGCCAAGGCTTCTTGATTTATCCTATCCAACATTGCTAACCATTGAGTCTCGTTAAATGGAGATAGTGTATATTGAGATATTTTCTGGCTTCCTTTTCGTTCCTTAGATATGGTGCGCCAAAGCTTTCCTCCTGCATTAGGTTTAATACGTACTCTACTAGGCATTCTGTTGGTAATCCATTTTTTATATTGCTTGACCAAATTTTCTCTTCCGTCAGTTAGTCCTTCCTCATCTGAGAGGAGCTGGTCTGCATCCATGCGTCGTTGTTTATAGTTTCTAGGCGCATCAGCCGTCTCTGGGATTGCTAAGCTAGGTGGTGACTCTTCTCTCTCACTCAAGGTAGCTGAGTTTTGTAAGGTTTCTGTCCTTTCCGACTCTTCAATGGATGTTTCAGTATTATCTGCATCTCTTTCTTCGGATGTTTCTCTTGTAATATTTTTCTCTTCTATGACTGGAAATAATCTCGATAAACCATCTGCAGCTTTGTTTTCTTTTCCTTTAACATGTTGAACGATGTATTCGTACTGCTCCAGGTGAAGTCTCCATCTTAATAGTCGTGAAGAGGGATCCTTCATATTATGTAACCATATCAATGCTTGGTGATCAGTTTGAATGGTGAACGTTCTACCCAACAGGTATTGTCTCAGTCTTTTGCATGCCCAAACTATTGCTAGCAGTTCCTTTTCCGTTGTGTTATAATTGATTTCGGCTTTATTTAATGTCCTGGATATATAACAACAGGGATGTCCATTTTGTGATAAAACTGCTCCTAATCCAACGTTGGACGCGTCGGTTGTCAACGTAAATTTTTCTTTATAATCTGGGAATCTCAATACTGGTGCTGTACATAGTAATGTTTTTAATGTATCGAAGGACTTTTGACATTCCACCGTCCAATTAAAAGGGGTATCTTTTTGTGTTAAATTTGTCAGTGGTTTACTTATGTGAGCAAAGTTTTTTATAAATTTCCTGTAATATCCTGCGATTCCTAGGAAGCTTTGGATTTGGGTAACGTTCTGTGGTGTTTTGAAATCTCTCACTGCCTGTATCTTTGTTGGGTTGGGTTTCACGCCATCTTTTGTTATTAAATGTCCTAGATACTCAAGTTCCGGTCGCAGATATTCGCACTTGTCTGGTTGAAGCTTTAGTCCCGTTTTCTGTAGTCTGTCAAAAAGATCAGTAATGTTCTTGTTGTGTTCTTGTAAGGTAGAGCCAAACACAACAATATCATCCAGATAAACGAAACATTGTTTCCCTATCAATCCTCTCAAAGCATTGTCCATCATTCTCTGAAAGGTTGCAGGGGCGTTTTTAAGCCCAAAGGGCATTCGGTTAAATTCGAAATGTCCTTCTGATGTGGAAAACGCCGTATATTTTTTTGATGCTTCGCTTAACGGAATGTGATGAAATCCGGAACTCAGGTCCAAAGCAGAAAAGAATTTCGCTTTCCCTAATTGGTCTAAAATATCGTCGATGACAGGCAATGGGTACGCGTCTTGTTCCGTGTCTTCATTTATTTTCCTGAAGTCGATTACTATACGCCATTTCTTCTTTCCAGATGCATCTTCTTTCTTTGGGACTACCCAAATAGGTGAATTAAATGGTGAATTCGAATCTCTTATTACACCATTTTCTTTCAAGGTATTCATTTGTTTATTTATTTCTTCTTTATGACATTCGGGGGGTCGATAAGATTTTATATTCACTATCTTGCCTGTTTTTAATATTATTTCATGTTCTACCAGGTCAGTACTTGGGAATGAATCTCCTTCAAGGTGATAGACATCATTGTACGCTGCTATTATTTTCCAAAGATCGTAACGTTCCTTTGCCTCTATGTGGTCCAGTCTGGTTTTGTTTAATAAGTCCTGAATCCTCGTTGCCTGATCTCCTTCTGAGGTAGCAACGCTGATTCTACTTATTTCTTTAATTTCCTTTATTTCTTCATATTCTAAACGTTGTGGTATCTTTAATGGTTTCTTTTCATAATTGCATAAAGGTACCACCACTTCTCTGTTGTTTATTCTGTACATACCATCAGGGATTGATTCGTGGTTTTCTATATAGATATCTTGATCCTTTTCTGCTACTTGTATTTTAGTTATCTGTGATGTGTTTCCAGAGATAAATGTTCCGTCTTCATAAAGTGGCAATTTTTTGTTATCAATGTAAAGGAATTCTTTGGTTAAATTATATTTATTAAATGCATTCAGGAATGGCATTCCGATAATACCTTCCTCAGGTAGGGGGAAATCATTATCTATTATGTGAAATAAATGCAATTTGCCTAGATATGGGATTTTTACTGCGTGATAAGAATAATTAATATCTTTTCCCATAGCAAAACGCTTTTTCATTTGGAATGGTTTTCTTTCCATGGGTACTTCGGAGGTTTTTATAAGATTAATAGCAGCTCCGGAATCTACTAACAGTCTGTAGGTCCGTCCATCAGAGTGTTTTCCGTGTATGGAACGCAATCGTCCGCTGATTGCTGATACTCTGCAGACTCCTCGTAGTGGTCTATTTCTTCTTGCTCTCCCGGTGTCAGTTCGTAGCATTCTAATAGGCAATGTGTATCTTCCAACTCCTGGATGTTCCTGACCTCCGGCGGTCTTTTCTGTGATGTCCCGTTTCGAAAACCCTGTTGCTTTGATTTTAAATAGCATTGTTTCTCCAAATGCCCCAGTTTTTTACAGAAGTTGCAGGTTAATTGCATCCTCTGTTGTAAGCCTAGCCCGTGGTTTGGAGGATCATAGGACTGGTTCCGAATTTGTGACTGTGGGACTCGGGTCACGGTCGCAGGTATATTTCTCGTGGGCGGTCTGAGACTATTTTGTTGTGATGTTCGGAGGGTCGTTGAATCTTTGGCGCGGAAACGTTCTTTACACCATACCTCTGCTTCCAGTGCCTCCTGTAGAGCTTGGTTCAGGGTTCTGGGTTTTAGAGGTCGTACTTGATGGCTTATGTCATCTCGTAAATTCATTACATACCTCTTTGTAGCCGATTTTTCCTCCATCTGAAGTGCTAATTTCCGCTCTATTCCCGATGAATATTCGGATTGAATTGTGTAGATCAATTCATTATACGCGCTCCTAAATTTTTGATTGTAAAATTGGACTGAGTCTTGATTTTGCCGGATTGACTCAAGCTTACTTCGACACGTTTCCAGAGTGGTTGTGGTAGCTAAATTTGTTTTTAATGCGTTAAAGAGATCATCATAACTATTAATAAGACAGTGCCGGATTGCCCTTTTTGCATTTCCAATTATCTTTTCTGTTAAAATATAATCCAATAGTAGACTGGGTTGGGAGCATCGAATTTTAGCGCGTTTCACGGTACTGATGAAGTCGTGCACACCAACATCATCTTGACCGTTGAGTACCTCTACGGTGCGTATAAGGTCTTTAGCGTGGGAAAGTGGCTCATTTTCCCTCAAAGACGTCGCCTGTAGAGTGTTTCTCTGAATGGTATGTGCGGGTGGCAGGGATGAATTTATGTGAATACCACATTGGCTAGGGGCGAAAGAATTCGAGGGTTGCATGCCGTATCCGCTGGATCTTACCGGACCACCCGCTGCTGGAACGGTCTTGGGTAGCGCAGGCGGTATCGTTTCTTCGTCTGACGACTCCTGATGCTGCAACTGTTCGTTCGACTCATCCTCCGTGACCAATGCATTGTTGATTTGAGCAAGATTTCTAATTTCATCCGCTCGCTTCAAGTTTTCCTCACTTAAAGTCATCATCCCAGATTCGATTTTATTTTGTTTGTCCTCAATTAGCTGTAGTTTATTCAGGATAAGAGACAAAGTATCCTGGTTCAGTTTCAACGATTCTTCTGCTGGGATCTCGAGCGACATGGTTGTGGTGGGGCTATCAGAGTCTGTGGAAGTGTCTGTTTGAGTGTGATATTGTGTGCTTAAATTTTCCCTATAGGCTTGGAACGCCAGCTTTAAGTTTACTTTCGGGTGTCGGGTGTATGTCGCGAACGCGTAACAATGTTGAATTTTAATTTTGTTTTTAAACTCCTCACTTGCGGGATCGTGCTACAACAATGCCTCAAGGTTAATTCGGAGTACTTCGTTGAATTTATTATCGGTGGCAGAGCTTGCGAACACGCGAAGTATACCAACGCCTAACAGTACAAAGGTTCTATCTTATTTTTTAATTTCACAGCTTATTTTCTAATTTCACAGCTTACTTGGAATCTCAGGTTCTTGGCTGCTCCTTAATCGAACTGCTACTGCTGTTTTCGGTATGCGTGGACACTTGTAGCTGTTGAAATCTTCTGAGTGGTATCCGTGGATACTTGTAACTGTTGAAATCTTCTGAGTGGTATCCGTGGACACTTGTAGCTGTTAAAATCTTCTGAGGCTTATCGTCTCGATCGACGCGCTCTAGGACTTATTGTCTAGATCGACACGCCCTTTTATGTTTGTTTTTTTTTTTATGCCCGGAGACGCTCTGCTCCCGGTTGGTTGACGGGCTATACCGTAGTGATAGTCCGGAGTATTTCGTAATCACCGTAGTGATTGATTCCTTTGATTAATCACAGTAGTGATTTCCGCTGTCCAAGTCTTTATCCAAAGATAGGGTCGTTTGATCTTTAAATCGCTAGATCGTTTACTCCTATCCTGGCAGGATCGCCAATTTTGTAACGGGTCGGGGAAATACGTAATAATTATGAACTCAAGTATTTCGTGCCCGAACTATATTGCAGGACTTCTTTATTTGAAATAGAACTAGCGTGGTCAAAGGTACCAAAAAGACTGACTCCCTCGCACAAGGGATGCTGCGGCTAGGGCCCCATACCAGAGGGACTTTAGAGAAGGGGAAGATTTATGTTTCCGTTACATACGAAAGTAGTAATCTTTCATTTTTGAAGAGACTTTACATTTATGGGAAAAATATATTTATTAATATTTTCGAATTTTAATATCCTTGATTTCACAAATTATTTATAACTTTGGGCCCTTTATTTTCTATTTGCTCAACGACACAGATATTCTCGGGTGATATTTTTTTTGGATAATTATTTTTTTTTTACTTCTAATCGGATAGAATGTGGTTTTGGGTCGTGATCACGAATTTATAAGAAAGACCTTGGGGACCGGTTTATTATTCCCTGTTGTCGCTCGAATGTAACTTTTTTGTATCCTTCTGAGATCAGGGAAAGTTTGCTGTGAACTGTAAATCTGCTAGCAAGACACGATCAAGGGGCAGCATCAATCTTTTTACAGATAATGTCTGTATTTTAAATAAATGCATTATTATGCAAAAGGAAAATTTTTTTTTAAAGAAAAAAATATTAAAAACCTTTTTCTTTTATTATCTAATTTTTCAAAGAATCGACTGCAAGCACATTATAAACTTTTATTTAGACTTTGAAAATTACTCAATAAGTCAAATAATAAAATTCTGTTTATGGGATCGGAATAAACTTAATACGATGTAATCTAGAATTTAAACTTATCATTTGACATTTAACTATTTTTCTTCATTATTATACAAGCTAATGAGAGTAAACTTGTTTATAAACTTTCATCTAAGAAACTGGTAGAAAGTTGCAAATTATTTTAAATATTCAATATTTATCAGTTTTGAATTAATGTTTATTTTTTGCAAATAAATTTTTAAAAAGAGACTATTATATTAAGAAACTGAAGTGGATTTCGTAATACCAAAATCTTTATTCAGTCATGACCTAAAACTGATATTTAATCGTCTTGATAGATTAATACCAAGAAAAAATCAAGTTTAAGAAATAGCTAAAATGGCAATCAAGTAATTAATAAGGATTGACTAAAGATTGACCTTGTATAAAGAAAATTGCAAATATTTAGGAGATTATAGGATACGCCTATAAATTTTATATAAAATCGTAGTTTCAGTAATTTCCAAGCCAAAATCAGTGAGATGAATAATTCTCGATAAGACTACTGCGATCTTAAGCTCTTATGTTATCAACGTTAACAAGAGCAATGGTTATTATTCTGTTGTTAATTGTTTATTGAGATTAATAATTAACCCCACAACTAACATTACAATATCAATCAATATCTCAACAGTCACCCAAGTCCCAAACGTAAAAAGAACAACTTACGAAGAAGGTTGCGATCACCACAGGGCACGTTAGCTGGAAGATCGCAGAACTCCTTCTTGGGGTTGTCGTCCCTGAAAACGAGTCCATCCTTGCAGAGTTTTTCCTCCGGGTGTCCTTCTTCATTACAGTAGTAATACAGATCACATTGCTGTGGATCCGCGAAGAAGCCTTTTTCATCTGGACATCGGAATTGGGCGTTGATCAGGGTCACGCAAAGTGCGAAAAGGGTAAAAATTACTCGATGATGATGATGATGAGTGAGTGTCTCGGTTGGCCACATCGTCCTCGTCATCCTGACTTCACTCGACTCCTTCAGACTTTAGATTTGTTTCTTCTGGCCTGCGTGAAGCTTTGGAACGTGACTGGACTTCCACTGGTCCCGATTCGCTCAACTGCGTTTCCACCACGGTTGCACCATGTTGCATTTCACAACCCCACCCCTTTCACCGAAACTCATCTAGCCTTTCCCCCATTCCACCTCTTCATCAATATACCACCCCCCGCTCATCTCCCACTCCACGCCAATGACCCACCTAAACCTTTTATTACTCTCTTCTTTTTCAGCAGAGACACTCTCGTTATATTCATAGGCAAATAGGCAGTTAAGGTGAGAGTATAAATGAATTAATATACGAGACGGTTTCCTTTTTTATCAGTTTTTGATTCTAGAAATCATGCCCAAAAATTAGGACCGAAAATACACGTACAACATTTAATTTTGCATAAAAATGTACAAGTTTGCTGAATTTTTTAAAAATATAGGGAACTATTTTGAACCTATCATTTGAAATACTTTTTTATTATTATTATCTTATATTTTACAACACTTATTTAGTAGAAAATTAAAAAATTTGCTGCAGTTTGTCATTTGCATTCTACTCTTTTTATAAAGGTATATAGGAACATAACGAAGTTGCTATAATTTATTTAGATATAAATGTGCAATTAAAATTTGTCAAGGCCTTGGACTGGCCGCGAATCGAAATGAAGAAAGCAGAACTGATTTGATAAAATTTATTTTCTCAAGATCATTCAATGCAAGAAAGTGACCTAAGCTAAAAGAAAAGCGAGGAAATCATTTGTAGGCATTATACAAAGTCCAGAGTGAAAGCCATTATAGCGATTAGCATGACTGCTCGTGGCAAAAGCCAAGGTCTCTGAAGAAATTGATCTTTGATTTGAGACTCCGATCTTTAAAAAAAATATCTATAGAAACTTTTAGAAATGAAGTAAGAACTGTAAAAATACTTTTTTTTAGTTTACTTTCATTCAATAGTCAATATTGTTTTGTTTTGTTATTAATATAACATCAAGGATTTTGATATCCATTCATAAGGAATTAACAAATTTTTAATTAAGCTGACTAAAATTATTATTATTTTCTTTTGTTATAAATGTATTTCCTACATAATTCTACAATTGTTTTCAAAAGTAGACTTTTTGTAATATGTTCCACCTCGATCTCTTTCAGTATTAATAAAACATTTTGTCTGTAAAAGTAATTTATTAGAAAAATGTACAAGACTAAATTCGTTTTTCCATTTAAACTAAATGGTATTAAAGGTACGAGGAGGTGATATTGGAATCCCGATGCGGGACATTTGAGTCTTGGTAATGTCTTCAAGGTTTTTTGCCATCATCCTTATACCAGTCCTCACTGCAAAAAAAATGAAAGTGTTATTTATTGCTCCGAGATAGGCGATAATAATGATCTAAACTGAAATTTAGAAATTTACACTGAACTACAAAAATGTTATTTTTTCTTACCAGCCAGGTACATTTTCAGGTGCATCACACCTCTGGATTTCCTCATTGTATACGGTTCCTTCACTGCAACCTTGTTCACGTGGTGTTATTCCATTCAAGCAAACGTAGAATTTTTGACAGTCTTCTGGGTGAGCAAATTTAGGATGATCTACTGACATACCTCTCGTATCGAGTGGATTGTCTTTGGGACATTCGAAACCGTCTTTAAGTTTTTTGTCGACTGCTCCACAACCCTGAAAATGAATATTTTTGATTAATAATTTTCTTCACTCATTTATTATATAGTTTTTTATTTACTAGAAAATTTGAGATTTATTATCACAGTACATACTTCTCGTCCCGCACTGTCGGGCCAAACACAAGTTCCACTATACTCATCGAAATGAAGACCAGTTGTGCAAGTTATAGAAACAGATTCTCCATCAATACAATTGAAAAATATATTACAGACAGATGGATCTGGATGAGCGAAAAATCCATTACGTCTGGGACAATTTTTCGTGGGCTGAGGTGGTTCTGAAATATTATAATTATTCAAGTTTTTAATTTAACTTTCTTATTAGATTGCGATTTAAATAATTTAGCCTACGTTTGTCGTTTTTTGAAAACAAGAAGAGTATTTTTTAAGTTAAAAAAATAATCTTACGCAGCTCGAGTCTGTCGCCACAATCGACGTTAAAAACGTGATCACACTTATTGATTTTTCGATTCAGCGGATCGAAAACGAGTCCATCAGGGCAATATTTCTCCTTGGCAACTCCATCTACACATTCGTAATATTTATCACATTGCCTCGAGTCTTCAAACTGACCATCATCCTTTGGGCAATTGAAAGCTCCATCTGAAATTAGAATATTATGATTTTATTCTAGATTTTTGAAAGGCTAATTTTTAATCGCTGATTATAAATAATGATATGAATTTCTATATTATTTATTTATATAAGAAGATTTTCTCCATTTGCTGTTTAATTTAATTAAGAAATCAATCGTACATAACTTCTCGATAAGAGACAGTTAAAACGAGTTCTTCTCTGGTCCGGAAAGTTTTAAAAGTACGATTTTTAACATTTACTTAATTATAAATGTCGCCTGCCTCGTAAGGACGATAGGGTACCATTCTTATATAAGTAGTCGAGAGAAATAGTTCTGACATTTACGATTTAGAAAGTTTAAACTAGTCTTTCTCCGAAGCCCACATGAAATCACCAAGCTCATTATCATCCACTCCTTGTTTTTGTTTTCTTTAAAAAAAAAAAAAAAAAAAAATATATATATATATATATATATATATATCTTGTATGGAAAATCATAAAATATTCTTTATGAGGAAAAAAATTCACTAGAAAGAAAGGAAAGGTCGTTGAACTCGAAATTCCAGACGAGACTTGGGGCCAGTAAAATTCACTTTCTCTGAGACTCGGCATACGTGCAGTTCATATACATATTCAAAAAAAAGGACGAGTGTCTATCTCATTTCAAGCCTGAGACTTCCTGGATTTCGAGTTTTAGAAGTATCTGGATTATTCTATTTCATTAGATTTAATTTTATATCCCGGAAAATAACTGAAAAAATTAATAATAATTATCTAATCCCTTCTTATAGAATTTTCATATACCGATGGCTTCCCTGTTGTTAAGCGAGTCTGGCCATAACGGATTTATCTACTGATTTTCTTACCGTACTTCAATACTGCTTAATATTTTGAATTGCTTATTTTTCTTTCAACAATTTTTTTTTACATTCCAATTTTTTAAAGAACGATTAAAGATCAAAGAGAAATTAAAATTGAAACGAATGAAAGATTAAATTAAGGAAATATTATAAAGTTATATATTATTATATTCTTATTAAAATTGTTTTCGATCTTGCCAAATAGAAGCCCAGTATGAATTTAAGTTTCTTTATAGACTCAGTATATTAACAATATATCTTTTAATATATAATATTATATATATTATATATAGGTACATATAATATATTATTTAGAAAATTTTATTATACTTACGTGCAAATACGATGATTGCTACCAAGGTCACAAGAAACACTTTAAACATTTCTGTCGATTTTTTGTTTTTAATGAGTCCTAAAGTGTTAAAATCTTGTTATGAGTGAAAATAATATTTTATACAGAAATAATACTTTTGGACACTCTTTGGGATGGCGTCTCTTCACGAGAAACTGCAGTGACGACCGACATCCACTGGGTATACTCTGTCAATCCCCACTATCATGATATTTCCCCACTTTCGCTTTCCTTTGATCAAAGGATCGTCGACGAGAATCGATTTACGAGACAGTCTTCTTTATCATTTCTTTCTTCGAGGTCACATTTCAAAGTTTCCTTTCTCTTTATCTTTATAAGGATAAAAAATATTACTAAAAAGTGTTTAATATTCTACTTTTTAATTTATCCGCAAAATACTATTTTCACTGATGCTTCAGTGAAATTTCCTGATAAGTCAATCATTTCCACTGATTAATTATTAATTTGACAAGTTATACAAGATCTTTTCACTGATTGATCAGTGAAATACCTTTTTTGTAAATTTGATTAAATTTGAACCAATGGGACTTTTACTGAGAATTAGTGACTCATTTTTCAAAATTAGTTAAAAAATCACTGAAATTCTAGGGTGTTTTAACTGATTTAAATCTCTTACTAATTTTCCATCAATGATCGATAATAAAATTTCACTAATGAAATGATGTATATATGATGGAAATTAATTCCTTAAAATCGATAGAAATTTCAGTAGTTTTTCATTGACAATTATTTATTTTTTCCTACTTTAAAATCAAGAACTCAGGTATGAATTTGACTGAAGTTAGCTACTTAGATAACAATTTACTAATTTATTTTTGGACTTATTGAATAGAAATAAACTAGAGAAATATTTGTTGTGAGAATGAGAACAACATTTATTTACGCTCTCTTTTTTGGATTCTACTTAAATTAGGAAATAAATTTAAGCAATCTACTTTTCTTATTTTCATTGGCCACAAAAGAACATGTATACTGTCTCAATATTTGGTTAAGAGAAAACAATGAGAATTTTTTTAAATCGATCGGGTTAATTTTTTATTCACTTTGCCTGTGATCTAATCTTTAATCAGTTTAACATACGTATATTGCATCATATAAAAATATAGGCAATTTTTCACACTTATTTAAATTTCCTAATAGCTGGAAGTTACAAAAATGAATTATTAACTGCTCAGAAAAGCAAAAATATTATTAAAAGTTATTAAAAGTATAATATTATAAGTAATAAAACGATTTTGCCCATTTTACTCTTTGTCGGTTATCAAAAATTAAGCAAACTTATGGTGTATTTTGTTTATTACAATTACAAAATATATATAAAAATCGACTTAGAAATGTACAAGATTTATATAAATTAAAATCTTAATTTTAAGATGGAGCAGAAGTGGCTGGTCTGGCTCCCTTTCTTCTACTTGGACCACCAGTAGGCTTTGGTTTTGGTTTCGGATTTTCCAATGCATCCAATTCCTTATCTGTCAATTGTCCCTTGTACCAATCTTTGCTGTAATACAAATTTATTTTGTAAAATATTTATCAATTAAAATTTTCATAGTTTTCAAAACTTTCTAGTTAAAAAAAAAGATAAGGAAAATTTGTTTCTCTAACATCAATCAAACCTTAATAAGGTCTTAAGTGACAGAAAATAGTAAAAAGCGTAATATGTATTAAAAATCCACTTATCTAAATATTTATCAAAATGTTTAACATTTTTTTTCATTTGAAAATTTCAATAACTTCATATATAGAGGAAATAGAATACAATGTTACATTTAATGCCTCTATAATCGAAAAAAGATCTGTGTTATAGCAAGATTTAAATTTTATTTAAATATATTTATTTTGTTTAAAAAATGATAAACTCACCATTCGGGAATTTTCCGAGCCCAATCGCATTTTCCAGTGCTTTCATCAAAAGCTTGGCCAAGCTTGCATCCGCTTCGCCTTGGAATTTCTCCATTAACACAAACATAGAAATATTGGCAATTTTCGGTGTCGGGATAACGAGGATGAGTAGCAGCTTCTGATTCGTCGACTTTGGGACAAGTAAAATTAAAAAGCTCCCTCGATCCACAGCCCTTCTTTTGAGCCTCATCTGGCCAATTGCAAATTCCGGTTTTTGGCGAGAATACCAAACCGGCAGGACATGTTATCATGTTAAATTTGCCCTCGACACAATAATAAAAAGTGTCGCAATTCGTGCTATCCTCATGGCCAAAGTAACCATGCATTCGAGGACAGTGAGGACTCGGTTGTGGTTTTTCTGAAATAAAAATTGAAATGGTCACATATCATCAATACATCTTTCTTTAATATTAGTACCTTCAAAATAATTTCAACGATTTGAATAACAAACTTACGAAATT
The DNA here is from genome assembly GCA_904066015.1 of Synergus gifuensis. NCBI lineage: Eukaryota > Metazoa > Arthropoda > Insecta > Hymenoptera > Cynipidae > Synergus > Synergus gifuensis. Next base: position 639,993 of record CAJFCO010000141.1, read on the forward strand.
TGTTCCTCTTGGAACAATCAATGCCGAAAGGCAAGTCGCATTTTTCATGCTGAGGGCTGAAATCGTTAAAAACTAAACCGTCTGGGCAAAGTTTTTCCGTGAATTTACCATCCCTGCAATCGTAATATTTATCACATTGCTCAGCATCTGGAAAGTATCCATTGGGCTCTGGACATTTGTCTGAAAGTTCAACATCTTCATATTCCTCTTCTTCTTCTTGGACAGCAGGTTTCCTTTGAACTGTTGTTGATACTTTTCGGCGACTCTGTTCTGCAGCTTCTTGTTTCCTCGACAATGCACTCACAGCACCTGAAAATTAATTAAAAAATCATTAATTAACGCAGAATACATCAACATATAATACATCAAGCAATTAAAGCTTTTTGAAATTGTACGAATTTAAAATGAAAGGTTGAAAATTTCAGCTCTTCGGTTATTCCAGAACGCAAGTCACTCGCTCCTTTATATAGGAAATTTAACAGTTCGTGGCCAATCTTAACAATGTACTTTTAGGCGTGGCTTCGAGCAATACGGACGCATTCGTTTCTCAGGGACTATAAAAAGAAGAAATAACTGTACAGGTCTTCGTACTTTACTTTCAAGAACCAAGGCGTCTGACAATCTGACAAGCTGAGACATGTCCCTGAGAAAGGAGAGACATAGTTACAGGATGGACATGGGAAGAAAACGATAATAGGTGTCGGACGACTTCACTAATCGAAGAAAGCGAGAAAGCGATAGGAGAACTTTAATGTCGCTTAATCATTCCAACAACTTTCTGTTTTCTGTGGTACTTTACCTCGCTTCTCAATCATATTAATTACTGGAAATCGTAATTAATCTCGAACTCTCCGGATTCAGTTTGATTCGTTTCAGTTTTATTCATTTGTTATTTTGAAAATAAAGATTTGATACTTAGTAAACATTATATCGAAAAGGAATTTTCTAAAAGAGAAAATGTAATCTAGTAATCAACAAGAGACAATGGACAATTGTTTATGATGAACCAGCAACCGATAGCCAACAACGCAGATAGAATATGCCACATAATAATAATATGTGGCATATGTATTTTGAAATTAAAGACTATTTTTAAAAACCGTTGACAGCCATTTTTTAAACACCAACTTTCTAAAATTAAGCCATTTTGTGTTTTCCTTCTTTTATAATTTAAAATAAGGCATCTGAATTTTTAAAAAATGGTCAAGTGAATAAATATTATCTTTTTTAAGTTCAGATTGGAGTTCATCAACTTTGAAAAAGAAAGGTAAAATAATTAAGTGATTACTGATGTTTTATAATTAAAACGTTTTCTGAATATACCAAGGTGCAATTAAAGTGCATTTAATATTTCCATAAAATGTCCGTAACTTGAGATATTATCAGTATATAAACATACATATTTAAAAACCTCTCATTGTAATAATTAACCGAGAGAAATGCTATTTCAACAGTCCGTATGCATTATGCATCAAGTAAAAATGAGAAGATCAATTATGATAATATTATAATTCAAACATGTGGATTTTACATTAATAGATTCAATTCATAAATATACCATAAACACTTCATAATTAATTCGCGTTAATTAAGAGGAAAGCGCTCTAAGTTATAATTAGAAGTGAGATTTATTTTCCACAACAAACTCTGCCTTATTACATCTTAATTCCATTTGTGAATTCCCGCAAAGGTTATTTTCCAATGTTGAAGAGATAAAAAATTATACAGTCTCTAAAGTAAAATCAAAGCTTCTCGAATAAACGATCCTTAAATTTCTATGAAAGAAAAAAAGTCTCGATTTAATTGAAAATTATAAAGGATCAGCAAAAATTGCCTCAAATTCTTGCTACTGATTTACAAAGGATGTTTTGTATCAGCTTAGGGTAGCCGGCATGAGGCCGAGAAAGTTGTAGCGACTTTCCTCCTTGGCAGCACATTCTTGTCAAGGTCAAGTCTTGGAAGAGGGGAGAACTCACCGAGGCAGATCAGAAGACAAAGGATTTCTGACTTCATCCTGGCAAGGATGACGGGGAGTGGGTAGTTTCTTGGTCCCTCTGCACCAGGAACGATAACTAATAGTGATAGGCCGGTAATGCAAGAAGTTGATGACTAGAGACTACTGGGACATCGGCGGGGCCTCATGGGCCTTATATGTCTCCCCCACTTTTGGTCCCAAGACAGGACGGGTTACAACACCCAACGCCTGTGTCTAAGGAGAGCTCTTACATCTCCGGTGCATCGATATTGCATCGCAAATTTGTGAAGGTGGTATTCATAACTGAACAAAAGTAGATTGAATACAATCACTTGAATGCGAATGATCAGATTATTATAGAATATTCGGAATGATAGGAATTTCTTGAAGTCATCAATAGAAGCATCCAAGATGTTATAAAAATTATTTAGAACTATAAATGAAAAAGGTAGATTTTCTTCTACAGCTTTGTATTGAGAAGAACCTATGACTCATCACAAGTGATGACCTTTTCGAGGTCACTCGCGTCTGCATGATTCTAAAACTTGTAAACTTGTCTCAACCCCTTTTAGAGTTCCTTGCATTATTGCTCAACTATTGTTCTAACAATTGAGTTTTAAATATTGACTTTTTCTATTGATTGCAATTTTTCACGGAGTTTAGATCATGCTTATCAGTATTGATATTGGTTTGGTACCTTGATATTCCTTTCCGGATTGTTAATCAGTTCTAAAGACTCTGACATCCTTTACTAATACTATATCAACGTTAGCATGATGATATATAATAAGTACATTTCTCAAGACAATTATCAATTCATCAAACCTTCAAAGTCATTCGTTTTACCACTTATCGGTTTATAGCTTCTATCATTCACGAATCTCAACATGTCCTTTCTGGTTGGCACACTACATTCCTATCTTATAAAGAATTTTATTCCTAAACAAAGAATACTTCCATGCTTGTCACTCTCTTCTTAATTTTAAATCTCAAATATATTTCTTATTTTGTCACAAAAAGGTATCGATCAATGAGTTTCGATTGTTTATGAGCCAGTTTTTCTTGCTCACTTGTTTTAGGGATAAGTCTATCATTATCAACCGTAATTATTGCCTAAAAAAATGCCGAAGATGTTTGTTCAGAATTATTTGAAAAGAAATGTCCTTTTTATAATATTTCTTGAATTCTGAAAGATAGAGGAAGAGAAGGGTGCAATGATCGCAGTGAGAAATCAACCAGAAACTCACCTTGACATTCCAGGATTCTAATTTCAGCGGGTATCGGGTCACCGGTTTTCAGAAGGACAATATCCCCAAAAACGAATTTCGTATCAACAGGTTTTTTTTCAAATCATCTCGCAAAACTTCTATTCCTTCTTTTTGATAGCATTTGTTTAAAGAATTGCAGGATTTGCATGATGTTTTTGTTTTTTGATAATTGTGAAATTTAAACAAAATTTATTTTAAAATCCTTGTAATATTCATGGAAATTATTATTTAAAAATGTTTCGTTTTTAGGAAATTATTTAAAGCTTTCAGAAATATGGTCAAAGAGATGTGTTGAAAATCTGATTTTAAAATTTGTTTAAAGAAAGGCTTTTTCTTGTTTTATCGATACTGCCCCTGTATAAATGCAATATACTACAAGCAAGTACATATGTTCTGTTTCGATTTGGCAAATATTTTTTTTATTATTTTTGCATCATTATTTCGCCGCTATATTATTAGAATGTTGTTATAAAATTACCGCAAATAATTTTATTTTTTTTATAATAAAAAATCAGGTATTTCCTTTTGAATTGGGTTAATTTTCCCTCTTTCGCGTAAAATTGTAAAAAACGGCTATTCAAATCAAACACGTCAAAAAGTAATGACTGGTAAATTACCGGTGGAAACAAATTACCGACGGGGCGGTTGAGATGGCTCTGCAGTGCAGTGACGCCGAGTTGCGAGCATAGAGGAGCACTCAGCAAAGAGCATAGCTAGTTGCTAATAGCTAGCTATAAGCGGTTGTATACCGACGTTCAGTTACTGAGTTGTTACATGCGATTGACGCGCAATCGGGTAAATTAATGAAAAAACACCGTTAATCTCAATCGTGCTACAACTAGTGTGAAAAAGTTGTGAAATGGAGAACAGGCCGGCGACCCTCCGCTCCCGGCGTGTCTGTCGATTTTGCCTGACGGAAACGGAACCATTGAATTTTATTTATGACCGAGATATAACCAGAGCTTTTCATGTGCCGCTTCCTCTTCAGATTATGTCGTGCGTCGGCATCGAGGTAAATTTGTTTTTTATTCTTTATAATAATACCAGCCGATCAATTTGCATATCAGATATCGGTTGAAAAAGCGGGATTGCAATACTTGTTAATTGTAGTAGAATGATCAACGAAACAGAGGAGTAGCCGAGTCAATAGCATTGTTGATAACTTAGGGTAAGGGTTTATCGACCGAGTCGGACATTGAACGCACCTAGTAACTGCTGAAAAAAATGGAGGAAGAATATTGTGTTTTTGATTTCCCGCTAAAATTAACTGGCCAATGTATTGAAACAAAATATTCAACATGAAAACATGATCCAATTTTTCATTTTTTGATAGATGTAATAGTATAAAATGTAGAGTTCTTTTTGTTTTGTTTTGTTTTTTTTTTTTTTTTAATGTATAAGAATTACCATAAGAGCAAATTTAGTTTCACCATTTTACGTTTGCAATAATAAATATTTTTCGCTAAAACTAGGTCATTTACCTCTGTAAAGGAGGTAAAGTATCACATGTCCTGTTTATTAACTACTATAACAGTTAAATTTACCGACAGAATTTTTTTTGATTCAGCTTTTGCCTATACATAATTTTAAAAAGGGAGAAATTGTACAATATTCTACATTGTAACTCTACTTTTAAATTATACTGCTCTTAGCACTTGAAATTTTTAATTTTGAAAATGGAACCTTTTCAAATTTAAAATGTGGAACGTTTTCGAATTTAAAATATTTAGTGTTTATAAGTTTTAATGAGTAAGCGTATGTAATGAGCAGGTACAGTACTGCTCGTTACAACTATATCGGCAAAAAAATATAAATAAACGAATATACATATTTGTCCTTTTTAAGGGCGTTGGACCCAAATGTTAAGCTCAAAATTCCATTCTCCATTTTACTCAACGAAAATTATAAAAATAACAGTAATGCCACTTATTCTACTTTTTGAATTTAATATTAAAATTTAAAATTTTTAAGGTGTACGCGGCTGATGGAATGCCACAGATGATTTGCAACACTTGTCGTTGGAACCTAGATCGTTGCTACAAATTCAAGCAACAGTGTAGGAAAGCTGACGAAGCATTACGAGCCTACCCTATATCAGGTGTTCTTCCTCGACCATTCCCGCCAATTTCCATCGAATCTTCAGACACAAATAACAAGAGACCAGCTGATCAAAGAGCGCAGAGTGAGCAGAAAAAAGCTCGACTTGATAACGGAGATCGAGAAAGAAGAGAACGTCAAGCTGAAAAACAGAGTAAGGAAGAGCGTCATGATTTATATGATGAAGAACAAGACAGAGGCAGTGAGGGAGAAAATGAAGTAAACAACGAAAAGGACGACAGGAACCTCGAACCCGGAGAAATCCGAGTTCATTCATGCAACCAATGCGACCGAACCTTTCCTCTAAGACAAGCTCTCCTTTTACATATCCAACGAGCTCACCGGGATCGCAATTACAAATGTACCGAGTGCGATCGTCCCTTCTTCTCAAAATATGACCTGGCAAAACACATGTCTACACACTCTGAAGACAAACCCTTCTCTTGCCAAATTTGCCACAAACAATTCTCTCGTGCAAATTTACTCCAGCGTCATGAGAAGGTTCATCGAGATGAACTCAGATACGGTTGCCAACACTGCGATCGAGAATTCTTTACCACCGATGAGCTTGAAAAACACGAGGAAACTGCTCACAAAGTCGCCAAGCGTTTCCAATGCAATATTTGCAACAAACAATTCACTTACAAACAAGGCCTTGAACGCCACGAAATGCTTCACAGCGAAGACAAGACATTTGTTTGCGAATATTGCAAAGAAGCTTTTCGAACGAGTACCAAACTCGCTCGTCACTTGACAACTCACGCAGGCCACCGTCCTTTCCTTTGCAAATTGTGTCCCCGGTCATTCCTCCTCTCTCATCATCTTACAAGACACATGCGTTCTCATTCAGTCGAGAAACGACACGTCTGTGAAGATTGTGGAAAGGCCTTCAAACGCAAAGAAAGTTTAGAAGTTCATCAACTAACGCATACTAAGCGAACAGGTATGGGATTGACTTGTGACGTCTGTCAGGAAACTTGTCGTAATCGTGCAGATTATGTAACACACATCAAGCAACACATAGAAGCTGGAGAGAAGATGGGACCAGATGGCTTGCAACCAGACACCAAAGAAAAGATAGAGCTTGAGTCCGAAGAAGAAGAAGACGATGAACAATATTCAGATGGAGATGATGATTATGAGCCACCGCCTCATATTGTCAAGAAGTTGCCGAAGCACAAGCAAGTCGAGAGTGAAGAGGAATCGGAAAGAATGGAAAAGGAAGAGAGAGGCGAGAAGATTGTTTATGTACGAGGAAAGGATGGAAGTATGGTGAAGAAGACAATCAAGACTTTAATGCCTATTCAAAGAAGGGAAGTTACAGAAACAAAGGTGAAGAGTCCACCTCACTCCAGCAAGGCTCCAGTGAAACAGGAAGATGGTTCCAAAGGTCGTGTCGATGAGACTGAAGCACAGGTGCAGAAAATAGTTGAGTCTGTGTTTAAGGAACACAAGATACCGCTCAAGCATCAAAGTTCTCAGGAGCAAGCAAAAGGTACACCAACTATTCAGCGATCCCAGGTTTTGAATACGACTCCAACTACATCCAAGGACGATAAAACTGAAATTGGAGTTGCTACACCGAAGTCGGGGAATACAGTGAAGGTTATTAAAAGAATTGTGGTGAGGAAATCAACTGGTGCTGATGGAACGCTAAAAGAAGGTGAGAGTACGCCAGGAATTTCACAGACGAATCCTCAAACTTCCGGATCTGGAGTGAAGGTGACAAAGAGAGTTATCGTACGAAGAATCATTCGCCAGGGAGATACAACGAGAGAAGTTATCATGAATCCTGATGGAACGATAATAGACCCAGCTGAATTGGCTAAATTGCCAACAGGCAACGTCGTGAAGAGAGTTGTCGTCAAGAAACCTATGGACAAGAGTCAGAATTTTGTTCAAACTGTGATGCAGTCTTCAGAGGTGAAGTCAACGCCGAAAATGGAGTCTGGAGATTCCTTAAAGTTTGAACTGAAGACAACACAAGGATCAGGCAATTCAAGTTCCTCTATTGTTCAACAAACGAAACTAGAGGAGCAGTCAAGTTCTTCTGTTTTGAAGGATCAAGAGACGAAAGAGAAACTTGAGCAGCTGGAGCATAAACTCGAGCAGCAGAGATTGAAGATTGAGGAACTGCAAGCAATGAAGCAACAGGAGTGTGAACCGATAGATGAAATGCTTCCGGAAAGACACGATGAATCTGAGGATGAGCAGCAACTGCCTTTGAAGAGAGTTTTTGTGAAGAGGAAGCAGAGTATATATGATGAGGAGCAGGAGTACGATGAGAGTAAAAGCCAAACGCAGAGCAAGGATCAAGAAGAGGGTGAGGGCTCAGCTCAAGCGTTTGAAGTTGAGACTCCCAAGAGTAACAAGCCTTCCATAACAAGCTCGAAGGTTTATGGTAACAAGAAGATCATTCTTCTCAAACCGGAGGAACAGCCAACGCCTTCAGCTCCAGAGGATGTGGAGATCAATCAGATGAATCAGGCACTTTGTAATATTTTAGATTCTACTGACAGCACAGTGAAAATGCAAGAAATGGCTTTAAGTAATTTGTCTCAGATATCGGGGGTTAGTGTCGTTGATGATAATCAGAAAATGTATACGGAAGAAACAGAGAACCAAGAAACCGTTCCAGAACAAATGGAACAGGAGGAAGCAATGGAAGATGTTGCTGGAGTTACGGGAGAGGAACAGAGTGATGGATTGAATCCTGAAGGTATTATCATCGGAGAAGCTGTTGCACAGGAAGAGAAGATGGAACTGGATCCACCTGCAGAAGAACAACATATGGCACAGGAAGAAGTGCTGACTTCACAGAGCGATCAGCAGGTTCAGATTCAAGACGCTCAAGACACCACCTTAAGTTTAAGTGGACATGAAATATCAGATTCAGCTGATATGTTTGACCAGTCTGGATCAGTGATCGAGACTCAGAAAAGCGAAACACCTTTGGAAGATTCGGTGATTGAATTGTCGGCGGCGAATGACACGATTAATTTGACTGACACACAAGATAGCCGAGACAGTCTAGAAGATAAACTTTCGCAAATGGAGGGATGAAGGTAGATAGAATGTCTTAATTAAAAAAAAAAAAATATTTTGCTTAGAATTTTTTTTTTATATATATATAAGCGAGAGTTTAATTGTAGATCTTGTATGCCATGAGATCTGGTTTAATTTCCTCGGAGTTCAGAATTGAGTGAAAATATTATGGTGGGGAAATTGTACATTTCTTATTTCTATTGAGTAGATATTTTATTCAAATTTAAGCTTTTATACGAATCTTACTTTTGAGTTTGAAAATGTCTTTTTTATTGAAGGGGCTTTATATTTAAAGAGTGTAAAATTTTGTTATTGCTAAATTTTACAGCAGGTAAATGGATTGGAAGCTTTTAATAACAATGAAAATGGGTAAATTTTAAAACATTTTTCATTTTATTTCAAATTTCTGGTTCTGAGTTTACAAACTTGAAAAATTTTGAAATTTGAGTACCTTAGAATCGTTTTCCTTTAAAAGAAAATTTAGGAAACATGTCATAAATATAGTTTAACTCATTTCTGAGCTTCGATTATCAAATTATTTTCATGGCAATTTTTGACATTCATTTCCTATAAGCAAAGATGGCGCTGGGTAGACATTTAAAAAAAATGATCGGTAAGGATTTTAAAAAGTGATATTTCACCATTAAAAGTTGACTAGTCCTCTGGCTGTACATTTTTGTATTAAAAAACTACAAATATAAATTACATATTTCATTTGAATGTATAAAAACCTAGCGCCGTCTTAGAATTAAAGCATTTATTAAAAATATTCTTAAGGAATTTAGAAAACTGAATGGCACTGAATTCTTCGACTTATTTTTTAAAGGAAAACATTTCAATGTAATCCATGTCTTCTAAACAGATTATCAGTTGCTAAAAGAAACAAAAGAAATTGTTCATGGAGATTTAAAATGGATCCATTAAGAATTAAGTATTGCTTCTGGCAAATGTGACCCTGATGTAAATACATGAAAATAAAATATTAGAGAAATGCTTTACTGCATTTTCAATGTGAGAAGTTCAGTGTAAATATGCAGTAATTTCAATTTATCTTCTGTGTATCACAGTCTCCTGAATTGTCTCGCTTTTCTTTTTTGATCCATTTCAAAATTCTATCTCTACCTGTAACTTATGTATTTTCATTACAATAAAGTGCGGAGTCTCTCAATTTTCATAATTATGATTAATTCGAAGGTATTTATTCAGCAGCTACAATTTACAGTTAGCATTAATTGTAATACTATATGGTAGAAAAGAAAGGTATGCAAAGGTAGTCGAAATTTTTGCATCTCTGTATCAAGTTCATACAAAGTGTGGTGTGTACATGTTAAATGTTACAAGATTCCTTATTTCACATTCAGACTTCCTTTAACATTATATTTAGTCAAAAGTATATAGAGTAAAGTAAACATAATTTGAACCATTTTTTAGTCTTAATGATATATTTACTTATTATAGATAACTAAATTTTGAAAACTTTGAATTTATCATTTGAGAGTTGTGTCAAAACATGTCTCACACCTTCTAAACAGAGGATTTGCGTTTATATACTTTTACTTTTTTTTAGAAAAGTATTATTACCATCTAAATATTTTTAATGAGAAGTGTGATGAGTCCTTTGTAATTTCAGAGATAGAAATAAATATGGAACAATTGTACAAAGTATTTATCCTTTATTACACAGAATATTTATTACATACTGTAAAATATCTTTAATTTGACATAAATATAGTACTAAACTAAGCAATATCGCGAAGTAGTAAAATATTCGCTGTTTTACATATAAATATTATTCTAGAAAAATTGACGATAGGGGATGAAGAGTGAATACAATTGCAGTTGAAATATCGCAGTTTAGAGTGCATTAAAAAAATCTGTGCTTCGGCTTATAAAATTCAGAACTTTCTCTTAATTCAAATTCTTTTTAAATCAAACTAGAATTAACATTTATTTATTAGTCGAGACACAGTTTATAAAAATAATTCACTTGTATTTTTATAGAGGAAAAGCACTGCCAAATCAATTGAATGTTAATGTTTAAACGACAAATTATTATGAAGCAATCATGCTATTAATTATTGAATTAATGGTTTTAAGGTCAATGAAAATTTTCAGTTTTTAATGCCCTAAATTAAATTATTAAATCAAAAGTCACGTTATTTGCCGACAACAGACAAGGGAAAAAATCCATAACTGTTGGCTCTTTTGAGAGCCTTCACAAGATGGCTCTACTTGGATGTATAAAGTGAAAGGGAAAAGTTTTATTGATTTTATTTATTTTATCATACTCCAAATTCACGCATTTGGAGTATGAAGCTGTTTCTAAATGTTAATATAAAAATAAACGTAAATAGAAAAATTACTTATGTGTAATAAAGATGAATAGAATATATGTATATATCATATATTCAATCGGTTTAAACTATTTAAAGAATTAAATTTCAAAGAGGAAGTTTCATTGAGTAGTCTACTTTTAAATAAATTACCTGGTTCAAAGAAATATTTGCCAAATGTTAATTTGTTGTAAAACTATTATATATTTATTTAGAATGCGGTCAAAGGATAGTTTGATTAAATTAAATTTGATACCAAATAGATTCTGTTTCTGAGTGCAATAACAAAATTCTAAATCTTTAGAAAACTGTATCATTCTCTTTGCGACATCTTAAAATAGTTTTATATAAAATATTTATTTTTTTCTTAAATAAAATATGGAAAGAAACGCATCTCTGCACTACAGAAATATAAAAGTATTCGTCGAGAAAAATGAGTCGACTAAATTTATTACGCAGGATTTTCAGTAAAGATGAAGTTTGAAAATTGATTACGGGTGTAGGGGGTGATTATGGATTGAAAGGGTTATTTGTGTAGATTATCTGTGATCGATTTTGTCGTAAATCCTTAATTATAAATTCTAATAGAGTTCGTCGTGTCGATGAGTAAAAACTGGAAGAAATCTTCTCCAGTGACTTGAATGGGCGGACGAAAGCATAATGCGTCATGCTTGTTATGCTCGATTAAAAAGTACGTAAATGAAGATGCAGCAAATTAACTGTTGTTAAAGCATCAAGCAGGTTGAGTGCCCTTCTTGCTGGTGAGCCGCTGGAGCTGGAAAATAACGGTTATGACTTGATTTTTTTTTAAACGTACGCTCTTCGATTCTCTTTGTCTTTTTCTTTTCTGATTTCATCTCTAAAGGCCACCACGTCCACTGTCTATGTACTCGAACCGCTGTGGGGCAGATACAATATTATACGAGTTCCATAATTATTTATAAATTTTGCCATCGACCATAAATTCATGCTGGAATTTTTCTACTTTACTGCATTTTATTAGAATTTATAAACAATATCAGAAATATAATAGTTCCCACAATTTATTAATTTTTGTTCTAAGGAAGAATCTGGTTTGTACTCATTAATTCATGTTGGATCAAATATAAGACAAAAATGGGAAAATCCACCATTAATGCATCTTGGTTATTCTTTCTGGATAATAATATAGAATAACACAATTTTTTAACAAATGATAAATTAACTGAATGTTTTGGTTTTTGTGTTTAAAAAGTTAAATCTATACTTCTATTTATTGTTGTGCACTACTGGATTCTGTATCACGCACCCTCATAAGTTTGCTTATTTTTTTTCTCCCAAAATAAATTCCGTTTCCTTTTCTATTTTCTAAAGTTGGATATATATATTATTTTTATTTAAGGCGACAGCAAAATTTGTATATTAGCAGAGAGAATCGATTTTAGTTAAGAAATCATCAAAAAGTTAATATGTTAAGAGAATTAAATTTTTTCATTAAGATCAGGAATGACGATTAATTAGTTCTTTTTGACTTATACTTCTCTATTCTTTTCTCATTGTTTTACACTAAAGTATTGTATGAAGCAAATATTTATTTTGATGTGCGGAGGAGATATATTTTACTAAATCTTCAGAACTAATTAAATAATTATTCCTTTTGAGTTAAATACTAAAACCAAAAAAATAATGGTATGAGTTTCGAGTGAATGATATTCAATTCAAAAATTGACTGACAAATCTCAGTTTTGAAATAGAATAAAATGCAAGTGTTCTATTTCCAATCAAATTAGTAATGAAGAGAAAATTAAGATTATTCTTTTTTATCATTAATTAGTGTACTTGGATTTTGAATTGAACACAAAAAAATTATTTAAACTGAACTGAAATTTTTTTTAAAATTTACTCATAGATAGAACATCTGCATTTTTTATGAATCGATATTTTTTTTACATGCTCGTAGTGTTGTATACCTCCTTCTCTTCCGTGGCCACGGTTGCATAAGGTCTCGGAAGTTCCTGTTCTTTCGCTGGACCAAGTGCATGTGTGTAAATCAAGGCACCTGCAACTCCTCCAAGAATAGGTCCAACCCAATAAAGCCAATGATCATCATACTTTCCGTTTGCTACAGCGGCGCCCAACGACCTCGCCGGGTTCATTCCTGGTCCAGTTCTGTCTACCTGGAATTGAAAATGACAAATGACTTTCAAGTTCTATTTTAATAATGAATTTTTAAACCTTATTTTAAAAGCATTCTACAATGCTGAAATTTTTATCATTTTCAGAGGAATTTATGGGACAAAAGTTTGTAAATATTTTCTTTCATGGAATCATTGACAACAATTCAATTCGAAATGTTTTTTGAATGTTTTCTTACTGCAATGAGATGGCAGGCGGCCACAACGAGGCCAATAATTAGAGGGGCAATTCCTTTGCTCTCGGGTTTTCCTGAATCGCAGGAGCCACAGACAACGACGACGAGGACGAGGGCAAGGAAGAATTCGATCCCAAAGCCTTGCACGGCAGTAATTTTGTTTAGGCTCACTGCACCTAGTCTTCCTTCTAGGAAATTGCTTTCAGTTGAAAGGGCTCTCAAGAAAGCTGATCCAGCAATGGCACCTGCGACTTGCGCTATTATGTAGAGGATTGCTCGAATTACTGGTACCTAATGAAACAAATGAGAAACTTATTCCAACTATCAAACTTATTCCACTAATATCTGTGATTTATAACAACTAAGAACAGAGTTCAATATATATTTGCATTCATTCAATTAGTTAAATCTCTTCACCTTGCCAATGGCGAGCATTCCAAACGTAACAGCAGGGTTGATATGTCCACCGGAAACATGACCAATAGCTTGCACTGCACCAGCAACTGCTATTCCAAAGGACAAACTTATGGCCACGACATTATTAGTGACAACGGCACCACATCCAAAAAAGTTGAGGAATAACGTCCCTAAGAACTCGGCAAAGAGTGCTCGGTACAATCCACCCTTTTTGTCCGTAAGCTCATGAGCTCCCAGAGCATTTCTCAAACCCGCCATCTGCAATTAAGTAAAAACTCTTCTAAAATCTGTTAAATAAACTATAAACGATAATAAATATCAGTAATAAATTACTAATTTAGTAGTCAAATACTATATTAGGCTACTATAAGAATTGATAAATCATTAGTCTTAAAATTAAGGGCCTGGAAAACTTTCATAGCTTCAAGCTCAAACTCTGGTAATTAATTACTAATGAATGATCAAAAAAAATGTTAAGATTTGATCTCATTGATAGTGCATTAGTTTAAAAAAAAACGCCAGCAGGATTGGATTCTGCATTCGATAATTAAATTCCTGCTATAGTTGTAGCTGCTATTATAGTTATATTCCTGCTTCAGCTACAGTTTAATTTTCTGAACTCGAATGATTTGAATTTTTGAGATGAAAGCGGAAGTGGAAAAGGAGGATGTTCAATGTTACTGGACCTGACATAGCCATCAATTTGTCGCCCACTTAAAAAGGAGACAACGAACCAAGCAGTCGTTTAGCAGTTGAGTCGGTTTGCGTCATGCATTTAGATCGAGGACGCTAGAAACGTTACAAGCTACCCGCAGAAACGAAATACAGGTTGACATTTATATTACGTGTTACTATTGTTACACATGGGAGATTATCCAGAGTCCTGGCCAAGGTCGAAATTAAAACATGCTTTTTGAAACAATTTACAATCTGTATTTCTGAGACTTGTATTCACATCTTTAATTTACATTAGAGCTTTTCAACTTTTCACCTCTCTCGCTAGTTTTGATTTATTGAGATAACCAAATTGATCCAAATAAATATACAGGCTAGTCATGAAAGCAGGAAATTAAGTAATGATTTTATTTTAAGTAATTTTTAAGTAATGTTTTTATTCATGTTTCAAAATGTTTAGACTCGTGAAAAGGTGGTTGGCCTGATGCCAATTTCCATTCCAGTGGGAGAGCACACGACTGCAATTCTGTCTCAATTTTATTATCTCTCATTTCGATCCAGAGTCGCGTGCCGATCGTTGATTATTGTCACCCACGCATTAATGTTTCATATTAACAATTATACATAGAATTCTGAATGTAGGTCGACGAGTTGATCGAGGAAGGCGTTATCAGCCTCTCGAACCTCTTCCTGAAGATTTATAGTCGAGCAAGCTCTTAGATCATTCGAGATCAAATCTATGCAAATTAAGCCAGAGCGGTGAAAATCAGTATGATTTACTGAGTTATAGCTGCATGAAGATAAAAAGTCTGAAATACTTGATCATGCGTTGAGATATTATGTCGGGAAACTGTAAATCTTCATTACATACCCTGAGGTGAAAAATCGACAAGTGAATGCAAATATTGATACAAATAATTTGTTGACTTGAGGTGATTTATGTAAATATAAATACAGATATATGAATCAAGTTATTATATCTTGAATTAGTGTCTTATCAGTGTTGGTTCAAGTTTAATTAATAATGATTATTGGTCAATTTTTGATTAGCTAAATGGTTTTTACAAGAGACAAGCTCTTCAGTTGAAATAGTAACAATATTGCTAAATTTTGACTACGAATGAGTTTGTTTTCACCTTGAGTTTTATGGCAAGTTAAAATAAGTATGACTTCACAAATTTTTAACAGAAGCCTGCCAGGTGTGTACTTGGTTATTTAATGCTGATTGAACATTAGTTAAATGTATAGATTATTATACTACTCTCTAATTTTCCAGTAATGTAAACTTTCCTAAAACTGATTGTACATGTAATTTGAAGCCCTGTATTTCAGAATCAATAAAAACTTCATAAAAAGTAAAAAAACATTTGCTGACAAATATACTACTGAAAAGTTTCCACGATAGTGAGTTTTTCGTATTAGAGTCGAAATACTAAATTTGTTTGCAGATATAATTTCATGTTAGGATTAAAAATTTCCAACACAATGAATTACATAGTACCTAGTTTTTTTTTTTTAATAATTCATCGCTCGATTTAAAAATTATCCAATGAAAATTAGTTTTTATCCACTCAAAAACTTTCAAGTCTTTCATTTGTGTACTTAATTATAGCTAGAACTTTGAAATGTTTAAAATCTATTCTCATATAGAATCTTTACAACTGGCCCGGTTAACAGACTCCAGAAAATTTAATTTTAAACCGGAAAAATATTCGACGGATATCGATATCGGAGGCTTTTATAAATACGATTTCTCATCAGTCGACGAAAAAAGTGGCCTCGTGGATGGTGATTCGTAAAAAAACATTGAGCCAGTTTTTCGAGGTGGAAATAAGCGTGGGGCTTCTGGATGATCTGATCATTCTTGAGATGATGTCACAACCCAAGTTTGTGGTTTCCTTTTTGCGTCCAACGCCGATTATGTTGGATGACAATCTGTCATTCTATAAAATTATTTAAGTTTATGTTCCCAATTTGCTTCTTGTGGTATGATACATTGCTGCGTATTCATTTTCAAATATAGAAATAGACTGCCTGGCTTGTAACAGTTTGTTGTGGTCTATGCTTTTTTATTTTAAACAAAGACTCAACTGCGTGGAAGTTAACGGCTTGTTACGAGAATTTTAGTGCGGAGTATGACATTTAAGAGGATCATATTTTTTGTTGTTTTTGGTGTCTATTCTGGTTGTTAGAATCAGTCAGAATATGTTTTACTCGACGTATTTTCAGTTTGTCAGATGCCCAACAAATAATATGCAAATGCAGAATGCAGGGAAATATGTTTAAAAAATCAGTGTGTCTTTAAATCGAAGGATCAACGCACGTACCATTTCTGTTTTAAAGCTTCAAGACTTGTATCATTTGCTAATTAAAACTTGGAGTTTAACCCCGTGTCGTTGACTGATCATTAGCCGTACTTGGCAATCAAAGGTACTCCATTTCTCATGCGGTTTCTTGTCTCTTTCGCATTGATCCATCAATCGTCTCTAAACGCTCTCAATATGGCTTCCGATCAATGCCGGTTGGACCGGTAATCTAGTCGTTCTACTTTACACACGAGAACGAAAATAATGGCTCTCAGTCGCACATATGTTTCTAATGTCTGATTATGGTTCTTACGCGAGTGAATACACTCTGAATATTCAATATACGCGTTAATCTTTTCGCAACTTACATGTGTAATTTCTATCCTTCATGTATAATTTTGTATACTCCATGAAGTATTTTTAAGTATACACGTGCATGTTGCGGGTACGCACTTATAAACGGTTCTCATGATCAAAACCACAAACGGTCAACCGGTTGTAAGCTTGAACTACTTTTTGGAATAAACACCTTGAATGAATTTATATCGATTTTCTGTTGAGATAAAAGATGTCATCTTACGGGTTTTTTTTACTAGTTCAACAATTCTAAACAATTCTGCATTTTATTTTTAAAAAATGTCTGCAAACATTAATACTCGCGATATTATAAATTATATAACTATAGGTCATATATATATTGTAGTGAAAAATCCATCACAATTCCGGTTTCGTTCCGGTTTTGTTCCTCAGAGTAACACAATGAGATACAGGTTCAGTATCCTTAGTTCCTGAGTATTTCAAAATTACAATGAGGTTTAAATTTATTTTTAGAAGTGAAATTCTTTATTAATTTTAAATTATTCCAACATTGGAGTGCGTAACATGTTTCATAATCGATATTGTGAAAACGGGTCGCATCACAAATAGAAAAATAATTGTTGAATTGTAAGTTGACAACACAAATATAAACATATGAATTTACAAAATGATCTGCTTGGAAATTCCGCCAAAACAAATATAATCGATTAGTATTATAAGTAATTCACTAATGTATATTTATATTTATATTTATATCTCACTCTAGAATCTCTAATCTTCAAAGAATGTAAAAATGAAGCTTCATCTTATCTGGAGTAGTTAAATTAAATCTACCTTACATATCGTGCTAAAGAGGCACTAAGATACAAATTATCATTTGTAACGACACTCCTTTACGACTCGCATGTCGAAGGCAAATATTGATAGTGAACGTGTGCTCACAACAACAAAAACTGTCATGTGTTAATTACTAGAGATAAGCTTTCGTTGAAGGTTTAAATCCTTTTCATTAGAAGTGAACAAATTTTCAATTTACATTAAAAATTAATTAATTTAAATTTAATTAACTGAAATAATACACTGAAATAAAAGTAATTAATGATTAAATCAAATTTGAAAAGTATTTTTTCAACAGTAATGGTAAAACTTGGAACTATAATAAATTACATATCCATGATAAAAATTCAATCAAAGGAAGTATGTAGCTGGAGTCAATATGAGCTTAATACTACTTTTGGGAATTTTATTGTATTATAATATACGCAAATGCAGTGCCGTATTTGATATAGAGGCTGAAAAGGCTATAGCCTAGGGCGGCAACTTTTTTGGGGCGGCACTGTGGCCGAAGAATTTTGTTTTAGTTTGTATTGTTAATATTATTTTAACAAATTAATAAAGTTATAATATAAGTATCTTTACAATTTTGTAGTTTCCTTACATGTTCACGTAACCTTTTTTTTTTAATTAGTGCATTGGATTTTAGGGAAATTAGCATTGACAAAGGGCGGCCTTTCCATTGGGTAGCCTAGGGCGGCATCAAAGGTAAATTCGGCCTTGCGCAAATGTGTTCGTAAAGATACAGATATTCTATATAAGAACTGACGAATTACTCTCGAGATGTAATAAAATTCTGTTTTCAATTATCCAGCAATTTTATTTTAATCAGAAAATCACAATTGTGATAAAAAATCTTTGAATAAAGTTGACAAATAATGAAGAATTTATTTTTATAGATGGTGCATCACCACAAAATAGTTTGCTTCCCGACCTTGAATAACAAGCGTCACCTTGTATCATTGGATTCAATAGTCCTAAATTAATTTAAAAATATTCCTCAATTAGTTTTTAGTGAAGACAAGATTCGAGCTATCTTTTCTTTCTTATTCAATAGACTCTCAATCTAAGATCATATTTTGTGGCCAAATTAATTATTAATGAAAACTACAATAAAAATATATCATTATCATCTGCTAATAATGATGAATAATAATTAATATAAATAACAAATTTCGAATGTTTGAGAAATGAAAATGCATTAATCATAGTTTGCAAGCTTTCGTATTGAAAAGCAACTGATGTGAGAAATGAATAAACTTTAATATCCACAAACTCTCTGGTACATGACCTGAAAGAGAATTCGCGTTTGTCTGATATCACGAAGTGATGCTCTGCCCTTCTTCGAGGTATCCTTCGTACATTCACCTCTTCGATCGAGGAAGACGAGGTGCAAAAAAAGGTACTCACTCTGAAGATCTGATGAACACGGAAGATTCGAGATTCCTCACTTGGACAAACAGGAATGCACTGCACGAATGAAGTAAACTCGAAACACAAATGGAATGCAATTCACTACTACTATTTGTTTCTTTCTCGATTTTGAATTTCAGTCAATACCTGAACAACAGGTGGGGTTTGTGATAATTTAAAGAAAGAGGCGACAACCTCTACGTCGACGTTTCTGGGCGACAACTGGGCTATGCTATAGAGCTTGGCAATCTCATATAGGTATCTGGCGTCCGTTCTGGGGCTGAGGCAGCTTTACTCCTGGTACCGGGAGAACGGAGAAGGGATATCTCAGACACTCAGACTCAACAACAGAACAACCTCCAGGTGGTTGGTCGACCATTATCCCAAAGAGAGATATTCTGCCGGAGAAGTATAATGACAAAGAAAAAAGAGGGAGCGGTTGAAGAATCGAGGGAGGAATAGAGGATGCTGGAATGCTGGGTTTGGGTCCAGAATAGGTTTAAATTAGGAATGCTGCCATGAAATGAGCCTTACCTGGTTTCTCATGGTCCCTGCAACTGTGGAGCTGCTAGATTCAAAAAAAAATTATATTTGTATCCACTTGATTTCTGAAATATCTCAGTCTCTTTTTATTTTCAAATCTCTTTATTTTATTAATTGATATTTAAATGAAAATCGCTAGTATTTCTCCTATCTCTAGATCTTGTAGAGAAGAAGATATGAAGAAGAGGATACATAGAAGGTGGGAAAGAATCGTTCCCTTTAATAAGAACCTTTACAATTTCTTTGAATAATTCCCAGAAACGTTTATTGGAATGAAGAACCAACTTTTCCGAGTTTGTGAATAATTACGAATATAGAAAATAACCCTTGTATAGTTCTTTAGTAATAAATTATAGACTTTGCAGTGAATTAATAAATAAATGTAACCAGTTTGTTTTATAAAGGAAATCGATCTCCATATTTTTATTATATTTTTTAAATATATTTTATCACGCAATGCAATCTGCATCTGCAGAAAAGGTAGCAAAGCTTTTTAACAAAAAAAGAGAAAATTGTAGATCGTTCTTTGAAATTCACACGTGCTTGATGATACACGTGAAAAATAAAACATATAGTGCGGTTTGAGCCGACATTAAACTTGAACGGTTATTTCAAAGTGTGCATTTAACGCGTAATGAAGCGTAAAAGGAATGGCAGCTCTCCAGAGAACCCATACAGTAGATTGTATGACAATGGGAGATAAATTTGCAGAGAAACGCCGATTTAACGGTATACCAACATATATTATTTAACCAAAGTTGTTTCGATACAAGCGATTTGTGTTGCGATTAAGTTGTCAGAGCCCCACATATATATTTAGGCTTAGCAGACTATTATCTTAAAATTATTATGTTTAACTCTTTAAGAGTATACTATATAAAATAATGTTTCATTATTATTTTTATTTGCTTCTCTATGTAGGAAAAGTTTTTCCGAATTATCTTAAATACATTTTTCAGACTAACATCTACTGTAAACGCCCAGTTTTTTAAAACTTGTCTCATTTTTTCAAAAGAACTTTTATACTTTTATGTATACTTGTCGAAGGACGGCTCATCTTACATCTTTCTTAATGGCACAATCGAGCACAATTAATGTAGTTAAAGTTCAACTATTCTTTAACAATCTATTGTTTCTTAATGGTAGCCTGGGAACAAACGTCAAGAATTCTTCATTTGAGGCTTCCTGATCATCGACTGAGTAAGAATTATAGGTACAATCCTAAGATTAAATACAATCTTAAAGAGACCTTCTTTACGATGACGTGTTAAAAATCGATTCTGAGGTCATCTCGGATTAAGAAAATCATCTTTCATGATACTTTGGAATACTCAGAATATTTAACGTAATCCTTTAGTCTTCAAATTAAAAGGCGTTATTAAGCGACGTTAATGAGTCAGTGCACTTTTATCACTTGACTGCATTATTATTCCAAATTTATTATACTACTTAGTAATATTGACTCTTAATCAAAAGGAACCATTAATTTTTTTTTTCAGTGTATATTTAATTCACTCTTCAATTATTAATGGAAGATTCATTAATGAATCAAAGTGCGTCAGAAGTTGACGCGAAGGCGTGTCTTACAACAAGGAGTATTATGAATGTGCAATTTCAAATCAATTAATTATATATTCGAGAAACAAGTAGCTGTTTTACATCAATCTGTTATTAATATATCTGGGTCCTATTATTATTCATAACACTAAAAATATAACTTACACATATGAAGTAAACGTCTATGCAAATTATCAATTCTATTTTTTCTGCAGAAAAATAAAAATATACGAGACAATAAAAAAGAAAGGAAGCCGAAAAAAATAATTCACAGGCTTTGAAAACATCTTGGATTTTCTTTTTTAAGACAATGAGTTTCTTAGAATGATTAGCATCAAAGAAGGAATAAAAATATAAAAATAGAGGAAAGGATGTTTTCCCGAGTAATTTAGTCTGATTGTAACTGTAGTGAATTTCCTTCGTGAGAATGAAGTGTGATTGTAATTTCGTAGTACTTTTTAACCGGTTCTTTTTGTAGCCCCTTGTGGCGTTTATTGTTGTGCAAGAGGAGACACGCTACCAAGTACAAGTTGCATTGCCAAGGTCTTGTTGGTAGACACGGTTTGTGCACAACACCGTTCGATGCAGACCGTTAAATTTACAGCCGAAGGCACAACTTGCGCTTCTAGTCGGCTCACAATTCTGAAAAAACAAGCCTATAGATAATTATTCTGGCTATTGCACTAAAACTAATTCTACAACCTGCTCTCTCACGGGTCGTTCGTTTCTCGATCTCTGCTTACTAGTCTGGACGGAAGACCCGTTAACGAGTCGGTGGACTTCCGGCTTCATGGAATTGTGCGTCGAGGTACAAGCCACTTCATTTTGTTATCTTTTAATACATTTTGAGATTAACATTTCAAATAATTTCGATTTTCTGTAGGATAATGAGAGCAACAGTGCTCATAAATAATTATGGACCACTCGATCCCAAGTGCGAATTTCCGGTACTGAAAACGCGGCATAATACTGGACCAGTCTTGGCAGCCAAGTCAAAAAGCCAGATTCCGGTCCAGCGACGGTACTTTACTGGGCCGAAAGTCGGCATTATTCCGGCAAACCATATTGGAAGTTAAAAAGCCAGAGCCCGGTGCAGCGATGGTACTGAATACACGGCCCAATATTGGACCAATCTTGGCAGACGAGTGTCGGCCAATATTACTGGACCAATAACAGCGATCAAATCGGCCCAGTGTTGTCCCAGTACTGGCACAGAACATTGGCATTTCAAATTTTCCAAGCTTCTGCCGATGCTTGGCCCAGCAATGGCCAATTACCGGGCCGAAAGTCGACATTACGCCCTCGACCTACGACTCGTGCTGCAAACGTCGCGCTAGACAAAAAACGCCTACTTCCCTCCCTTGGTGCATAATATACTATTATTTATCTTTAACTCAAATGCATTTTTTGATTAAATTATCTCGAAACAATGTAATCTTTGTGTGTGAATGAGTATACCGTGGAAAAAATGTGGGACCACCATCTCGAGAGCTTAGGGTAATGGTTAGTTGGACTCGCGTCCCGTAGGTCGTGCGTTCGATTCCCTCCCGCGTTGCGTGCGAAATTTTATTTGTTATATAAGCGTTAAAATTTACAAATATCCATTATTTATAAATATATGCATAATATATCTACGTATAAATCATGTTCTAATGTAAATTATTAAATATAATGTATAGTATATATGTATATATATTAATATAATATATATATAATATAATAATAAATAAATTAGGAAGATTAAATGGAAGATAGGATTTATTATATATATTATATATATAATATTAATAATATTATATATATACATATATATATATTATATATAATAATATATATTAATAACTCATTAATAACTTCTAAGTGTAATGGGCCAGTGACGGGCCAGTGACGGGCAAGTGAAGGCGGCCAAGAACCGGCCAAGTCTTGGCCGCCAAATAAAGCCCTTAGATATCATTTCGGCAATGTCCCAGTACTGTCGGCCAAGTCTTGGCAACATCTTTGCCAGTACTGGGCCAACGTTGGGCCGTTTGTGATTTCGCACTTGGGATGCCAAAGCAGGATTTCAGGGGTTAGATTTTTTCTATTTAAATAAATGTTTATGTTTATACATATTTTGTAGTTTGCTTGAGAATTGTTTTTATAGATCTACTCTAGTCTAGATCTAGGCTCTGATTTAGCTTGAAACTCTTCCTGCTTTTTCATTTTCTTCATTATTACTTTATGAATAAAACCGAACACCATCCCAGATTCGTAGAAATTCATAGAAAATAGCGATTATTTAGTGAACTGTTTTCTATCAGACTTGAAACGTCAAACTGAAACAGCCGCTTCGCATCAAAGCCAACCCTAATCTCTTCCATGTCTCTTATGTGCGTTTAACATGCCTCCACATCGTTGAATATTATGCCGTCCAAGGTCTCGCAAACTGATTAGCCAAAGTTTACCTCTAAATTAGTGTCAATCATGCATCATGAGTTAAGAAAATATATTTAAAGTTAAACACAGACTTTCAAGAGTTGAGTTTAATTTGTCTTTATTCACCTTAGTGGTAATATAATTAATCCTATCATATAAAAACAGAGGTTCCGCTTATATCGAAAATTCTCTAAAACTAGCTTGAAATCTTCTCATTGAAATTATATTATAGTTCTTAAAACACATCTTGCCAATAATTTTTTTGAACTGATATTTACCTACATATATACTTTATTTTTAATCATTTTAATTAACATTAGTTATCAAAATGGAAAGACATATTAGGTCTCCTTTAAAAAAGAAATGGACATGTCCAATTTATATGCATATTTTCCATAATATATCACCTTATTGTGGTAGGTCACACCCAAACATTAAGGATGATCTATCAGAGCAGTGAATTTAATAAAAGTGGAGGTATTAAAGCAATAAATCGATGAGCAAATCGCTTTTCATCCCTCTTTAGCTGACCTCACATATATGCTGATAATGGTCACGGTTTTATCTGCACGCGACCCTATACCATTGTTGCGGTACTAACAGCCGTTGATGGACATTACAATGTTGATGAATTAATAAAAAGAATTTGATGTTCGTTTTTGCAATTTTTCATAATTCGCCACAAGCTCTTATTAATATGAATATAAGTATAATTTCAATTGAGATTTTCCATATATGCATTACACCGTTCCTTATTCTTTGATTTAGTGTAATCTCTTTTAGCAGAGATTGAATTAATTAATCTTTAGTACTAGAGACTGCACCTTAATTGCCACCCTAAGAAATCGACCTAGTTAAAAGTATATCGCACCTACAATCTTTTTCAGGGAGGAAGTGCATTCATGTCGTTCCGGTCACGATGACCGGAAATCTTGAGTTGGAGTTTAGTTGCTGCTTCGGTCGAGGTCAGGCTAAGGTCTACCAGACCGATCCCTCAAGTTTCGTGACTCTAGAACCAATCACGAAGTATTTTTTAACATTAATTGATATAAGGTCAATTCATATTAACATATTTACTTTTTTATACAGATGATGATTTATTCAAAGGATTGTTTAATTATAGTTTATGAGTTTCAAGTGGTTTGTTATTTATTTATCCACTACTGAATAAAATATTTAAATATCCTTGTATTGATTGACATTGATCAATCTCCAAATTCTCTTTTCGGAAAATGAAACATTACTTTTACATTTTCTACTTTTAGAAGTTCATAAATAAAATTCAAATAAAATGACATAAATTTCGCTTCGTGACCTCAACAATGAAATCTGAATCTTGTGTAGACACGACTCTCCATATAATTGCTTGGGGAATAAAATATTTATAGTTATTATTTATATTGATCATATTATTTTAATATAGTGGTTTAAGAAAGAACGTGGAGGAAGCAAACATAAAAATAATATACCAGATTTTTTAAATTTCAAGTCGATTTTAAGTTTAGATATCGAAGATATTATCCACATTTGCTATTAAAACTTTTGTAATTGAAAATACTAATGTAATTTTCTAGACAAATTTATCTTACACAGATCTCTGCTGCAAAAGTTCAAATACTACCCTTTGAAACGTCACGTGGGTTGTGCTCATACAATGAAAGTGGTGTGAAATGCATGTGGAATAAAGTCTATGTCTATGCTCATGCCAATGTCAATGCCGAGGTCTATACAGGTTGAAGTCTCTTATTGTCACGCTATTGGCACACAAGTGATCAAATGTACAATAGAATTCGTAGTTTTTATTTTATACTCTGACGAATTTGCATCAGCATACTTCGAATTCCAGCTGCCATGGCACCACAGGTGTTAAGGTGGGACGATTAGGGGTTGAAGAGGGTGAAGCGAACTTCACTGGCTTAGACGAACCATGTGATGCTACCCTCAGTTAAGAAACAACACTCCTATCTACACCTTTGGCGTGAGTTCCTGGTTCACAACTCTCGAGCCAATACCCCAAAGTCAATCACGTTAGCCAAGGTGGGAATTAAAAAAAAAATTTATATTACGTTAACAGTGTGATTGTGTAGTTTAAAATGTGTAAAGGAAAACTATGGAATACTACGAGAAAATTAATTACGAAAGTGATTTGTGATTTATATGTAATGTGATTCTGAGAATTGTAAGTAAAAACAGTGAATCTGTTAGATTTTAAACAAATAACCGAGACCAAAAAAGATTCTCGCATATCATTAGTCACTCTTTGGCAGTTTCCTTGGATCACTGATTCCAAATTGCTTTCCAACACAAACATTGTCAGATCCGCAATTAGCGTAATTTTAAATTCTCATAATGTTCCTGATGCAAGTTCATGCAATTATCTCGTGAATAAATGTTGAAATATGCTAACATTCCAGGAAATAAAATGCATTTGTAATTCAATAAAAATAAAGAAGAAAGATTTCTTATTTTTAAATAAGAAATATTTATTAACTTTGATCATATGCAAATTAAGTTTGTTTAAAGATAGAATTTTTTTTGCTATTTTCACGCATAAATATTCCTAATCTAATGATCAGAATCGTTTATGTTAAGACTAATAAGATACATCTCTTTATTTTTAATGCCGACAAAGGGAAAAAAGGAGAATTGTACAAATCAGGGATTCAAATGAAAGATATATATGATAAAACTCATTCATTAATCGAATATTAATCTTTAAAAGTTCGCCTGGAATAATAAATACATATTTCAAAATTTTTATAGAATTACCAGAAAAAAAGTTCTAGTTTTTCTTACAGTTTAAACTTAACTGACTTAAACTGTAACAAATACTTGACCTTTTTTTTCACTGTATATCTTTTTCATGATACTGTTTCTTTTATTTTAATCCACATGTAATGTTTTTTCACTTTATAGTTAATCACAGTAATGTGAAAATCGATAGTAGTGAATATGGCAATTATAAAACCAGTGCAGGCTAAAGTATTCAACATGATTATATCTACACAGAAAAAAAGTCTATATAGTTTTTGTTACAGTTTAAGTCTGTTTTTAGACTCAACGCAAAATTAAGTCCATATTTAATCTTAAAGCAAGACTAAAAAAGGCCTCTAAAGCTAGCGTTAAGTCCTAGACCTTTTTTTCCATGTAATATTTGAAATATTATCCTATAATCAAATGAGTTTTCTATTTTTGATTTTCATATTACATCAGAAACTATTCAAAATTGATGTTTTCGCTAACTAATAAGCTTGCATGATGATTATGTCGAAAGATATCAAGATATAAAGATAACACGTAAAGTACCACTGATAAAATCTATATTCGAGAATAATTAATGTTAAAATTATAATTCTAAGTTCCCAGATTAAAACAAAACAAATAAACTCGAGAATAACAACCAAACGACTTTTGAGAGGATAATGATAATGTTTAAACATAATATTAATTTGAAAATGATTAACACGTTTTTATTTTAATTTTTAAGCGGCACCTAACGAAGGAAACTGCTATGAATGTTTCCACAGTTTTTCCGGAAGGCTACGTTGTAAACCATAGTGAAATTCCTTCCGTTCAAGGAAACGTTACAGACAACGAAAGTGAAGAAGGCAATGCTCAAAAACACTCTACACGTAAGTTCTTACTTTCCTATAGTAAAAAAATTAATAATTTATATTAAGAAAACCGATGACGACAGAAAAAGAATTCTTATACTCTGACAGATACTTTAATAACACAACGATGATCGTTTTTTCCATCATCATGGAAGTCATAAATGTGATGATGATCGGGTATCGTATAAATGGTTACGAGGATTTTCAATGTCTATTATCATATTTCCAATATAGTATGCAATGATGTGTGCATTAAAGGCAATAAACGCTTGCTTTTTGCACATAAATCGTTTCTGAGTTCCACTTTTCTTCACAAAGCCGATACGATAATGCCATAATTGAATGGCCACTATTATATAAGGAGCTCTCTTTGATTTTTGTATCAAAGTTTTTCAAATATATTGTTTTTTTCGTAGGAAATCCCAAGAAATTTATCTATTCAGAAATCAAAAATGGAAAACAAACTATACTTTTAAAATAATATATTATGAAGATGTGATATATAAAATTCGTGTATGTTACATAATTGAAAGTTTATTAGAAGTATTTTATTATTTATTATTAACCGCAAAAGCGGGAAAATATAGTTGTATATTGTTGGTCGGAAAAAGTGATTCACTGAGATCGCACTTAATATAAATATTATTTACTGAGAACCGTGGATTTATCTAGAAGCACTCAACGGGAAAGGAGTATCTGAGGTTACAATTTTCATCATGGAGCAACTGTTTTTTTGCTTCTTACAAAAAATTATGCAATTTCCATCCCTATTTTTTCATTTTTTATTTAATCCGTCACTCAAACTGATCAAAACAACTTCTGGATACCATGCAAAAGGGCTTGGTTGAAACAATCTTGCATAAAATTAAATTGAGTAAACTGTTTGTTCTAGAAATTAAGATAATAATAACTTTTGTAACCGTTTATAATGTAAGTGTGACGTGTAAAGCAGTGCCTATAAATATGTATAAAAATAAATGGAAGGAGCGCATTATATTATGTTGTCGGCATCTTGAGTTTATTATACGTGCGGTTAATTAGATGTTGCAAAAGATCTTCTCCACAATAACTCATTTCAGTTGTTAAAATACTTATAAGTAACGGAAGACAGCTGTGGCTTAACAATATCTCAAGGGACGTTCTCAGCTAGCTCATTGCAAATAAGACTAATCTGCCACTTTGCACTCTAGTTTTTTTTATTTTTTTATTTTCTCGAATAGACGTGACTTCCGTTCAGAAAATTATAACGTGTTTCAAACAAAAAAAAATAAGAATAGAGTAATAAAAATAAATTATTATTCATAGTTTGTATTTATATAACTTGATTGTGATTTATGATCTAATGAAATGTATAACACATTACAATCGTAGGAAAAGATTCTGAAGTAATTGCTTGCTATTATAAAATATATTAATTAATTGAGATAAAATTATTTTTACGCAATCTTATTTTGATTGAGTTAATATGTTTTATTTTCCTGACTGGAAAAACACATTTGAATATTATTTGGCATTTACCAATATTCAATATATATATATATATATATATATAACTTAAAATTTATCAATTTTTAAATTATCTTCGACAATTTTTGCAGCGTTTATAAAAATTATTTAGAGATAAAACAGTTTTACCGTTGTAATTTTTATAAATCTCTGCCTTGCCAGCTAGAGTTTGAAACCGGTTTACACTTGTTTCTTACAGATGTCAGATCCTTACTATAAATTCTTTTACATTTATAAGAAACAGAAAATAACAGATAGCAAATCGACCCAGAACATTTTTTTAAACTGTCCTACAAATAATTAATTAATATAAAAATCTTGAATTTTAAACATACTGATGCATAATAATTGACATATGAAACTCAATTTAGGAAGTAAATAATGGACTTCCTTTTCGAAAAGCATAAATTTCAAGGTTGCTGACCTAAACCATGAGAATATTTCTAAATAATATAATTTAAGTATATAGTCATAAAATGACCATGAAAATTTGAAGATTTACCTTGACTTTGATTGAGCGTCAGAACAGTAATCTTGCCGATCGTGAGATCCTCGTTCGCATAAAATGGAGAAATAACAAAACTTGAATACCAAGTTCTTATTTAAAATTTAAGATCGACCGGATGTGGTTCGCACTCACCTTATATTATATCTACTTATTCTTCATTCATTGTCCGGAATTGTTATTCCGAGCATAATCGTCTATAAGAAAATCCCAAGAATCTCAAGATATGCATCACAGAGGAAATGTTACAATAAAGTCTAGTGGAAACTAAAAAATTATTTTTTATGTACTTGTAATGAGTGTATTACAATCACACTTACTGTTCTGCTTTTATGAAGATATTAAAAAAATTTATTTAGGTCACCTAAAGTGTAATGATTATGAAAAAATGTATAAGAGGGCTTTTATAAATAATTCTTTAATAAAACACAATCTAAGCTGCTAAAATTTTGCTTCTAATAATCGGAAGATAAAATACGACATATTTAAAGTTATTAATACTTTTTAAAATCATTAAAATTCGAAGTTTTTTTTGCATCTATATTGATAAAATATATAACAGAATTCGTCTGCACTAGAATGTCTGATCATAACCGTTTTTACTACTGCTCACTTTTTTCTGCTTCAGATCTATCGTTTCGTGATTGATTTTGTGAAATCCTATAAATTCCAGGACGTGTTCGCAATCGAAAAAAGTCGAACATTTTTCAAAATAGACTCAAATTCTTTACGATGAAAAATCGTGTCTAATTTTTGAACTCTTAGACACTTTTATTGTTTTCAAAGTACTTAACGAGAATGTGGAATGCCAAGGCTACAAAGAACAGTGTTTTATTTTTTGCAATGGAACCATTGAGAAATGCCAACATATTTATAAAGTCATGATCTCCACCTGGAAAATAGATAAAAATAAGAAACAAACAGTTGTAAATATTCTTCTGCTTTTTGTTGAAATTATGTATTTATCTGCTCTCTCTTCTATTTAGTAATAACTTTCTCATATAGATATTTTACGGAAACTGAAAAAGTATTTAGAATATAAATTTTGACGTTTAAATGATTAGTTTTTAGATTTGTGTTGTTGTTCAGTTTTCTAATTTAATGATTTAATAATAGTCTTGTTATATAACAGTAATCAACAGACAGTGACACACAATAAATAAGCCTATTCACATATTTATGAAGAAACTGATTTATTATTTATCTTTTCATGATAAAAATATCGTAAATATTAATTACTTATGATATATTTTTAATTAAAATCTATTTTTATATAATCATTTTTCAGAAAATCAATGAGAACCTGAATAATGAGAATTTTTTCCGTATAATTTTAACTATCTTTTCATAATCGTTTTCTGTGTATAAAATTCTTACACAAGTAATGAGATAAAATGCATTTTTTTCTTCGATGATGCAGACTTCAAAGTAGCAATTTTGGTAGTTAAAAACGCATTTTCTAGAATGAAGCCTTTGATTCAATTCTATGAATGATTGCTCTCAGAGATCGGATAGAATTTTTCGAGGTATCTTGGACATCATACCCCGAGGCGCATAAAATACGGCGGAGCTGCTCGCAATAGAGCAGAAGGGAATTCCAAAATCCAGAACAAGATCAAGGATATGGTTTTAAAAATTGAATTTTTAACAATATGTTGACGTGATCGGGGTCCAAATTATAAAAAGCATGTTAAAGCGTACTCAAAACTTTAATTACAACTCGAATAAAAGTCAAGCAAACAAAAAAAGAATGACAAAGGAGTAAAGTGGATACAATTATGACTGAGTAAAAATTTCTTACATTAATAGACCACTACAGGTTCAAAATTGGAGGAGATTGTCTCGCTTTCCAATTTGCAAATCTTTATAAAATACACTAGAATATCTCATGTTCTCTTAATTTTTTTATAAGATAGATCTCGGTATTTTAGAAGTTAGCTTGTGATTGATAGTTTTTTATCCATCTAGTGATATGATGTCGATGAAAAATTCGAGCTTCTCTAACGCTAAATGGATCTTTCGGGTTGGCTCTTCTTAGCTCTAAATGGTGAGCTGCTTCAGGGATGATATAAGCCACTACACTCGATGAAATATTTCTTAGAACTCCACCACCATACCACGGGTCCAACATTCCATTGCTAAAAGATATACATTTTTCAAAATTCCCATTTGCTTCAATTTTTTAAAACTTCAATTTTTAATCTTACCTGAAGACAATATTTGACGCGCCTGAAAGATCAGAGCAGCCGTAGGTCATGCAGGTCATATAAAATTGTGGCTTCACTCTAAATTTGTTAAAGCACCAATAGCTGTAGCTCTCCTCATTCCAAGGAAGTGGCTCCAACATATCATTGATTCCATCTGTGCATAAAGGCATTACCATCTCCGTACAAGCTTGATAATTCCATAAATTTTCATCCACCTGCGTTTCAATATCTTTGAAATTGTGACATTTTGTTTCACCAGTATAATTGGTGAAAACGCTTATGCCTCGAAATAAAGAAATCAATAATTGCTTTCCCGAAGATGTAGAATTCCTAAGATGTTGGCACACTGCCTAAAATTTCATAAAATTTTCTGATTTGAAAATATCCTAACATTCTAAACTTATTTAGAATGAACACTTACAGATATAGGTTCTGCTGGCAACGGTTTTATGAAATTAGTTTCATAGGGATAATCCGCCATAGCTAAGTAATCATAAATACTGTGTAGCCAATTTTTGAAAGTAGAAACATCCGTTGAATTACACAATGGTTCGCATAGCTTCCAAGTTTCTGATAACCATCTCAGCCCTTCATCTGTAGTGATCAATGTTTAACAAATGAATAATATTTTTCTTTTTTAAAAAGTGCTCTACACATGAAAATTTGTCAATAACTTACTGGTCGAAGTAACATTCGTTATTGTAGACCAAGTCTTTCGAATAAGTTCTGGACAGACTGGATCTGCACGTTCAAAGTCTGATGTGACTATTTTTGCAAAAGTTTCACAGTCAGTGTGGCCAGTAAATTGTAAAATCGGTGCTGAAGACGCAATTGCTCTACAAAAATAATATATGATTTAAATATTTAATATATATTTATCGATTTATCATTTTATTACATTTTTTTATGTTTTTCTTGTTTATTCATAAATATACGAACCCTTGCACTATATGAGGATATTTCATTCGCATCCAAGCACTTATCATGCCAGCATAAGAGCCCCCGAAAACAATAACTGGACTGTTTTTCATATTCGGCCTGGATTTTAAATCAGAGATCAGTTTAACATAATCGGCCATAGCTTGTTGTGAATTCAAATAACCCAGATTCTTTGGATTTGAATAATCTGAACCGTCTTCAAATAATGGCTTTGATTCTCCGTAATAACGATGTTCAGCAAAAACTAATAAGGCACCATATTCTGGGGCTAAATCCCACATGAAGCCCTAATAAAAATAAATTTCCGATTTACATTTTCGTTATATTTTATTTAAATACACGTGTTTTTTTAAAATATTCACCGTATTTTGTGCAAAGAGTTCTATAAATCCCTCATTGCCAGTGTAAAAGAAAATAGGGGCATCTCTTGTTTTCTGCCATGTATCGTTGAAAAGGTATCGCATTTTAAATGTCACATTTACAGAAAAACTGAAGTGGTCTAGCTGTTTTTACATAAATTTTAATCAATATAATGTGTTTAATAATCAATAAAATAGTATTTTTATTAAAAAGGTACCTACTATAATTAAATTTACTTACCGGGACGTCAAAGAATTTTGTTTCATATTCGTATTCCGAAAAATTAACATATTTATTTAGTCGAGATGAAAGATGCAGGTCATGATAGATGGAAAGTTTCAAACTAATTGTTTGAACGAAGAGAAATGAGAAAACTAAGATTAAGCCCCAGTCAATTTTCATTTTCACGAGTTATTGGCCACTTAATAACTTAATTAAAATTATACGCGCATTGAGCTTCTTCACTGAAGGCTCTCACTTTATATTGAAAAATATCTGTACACGTTTCAGATACACAAATAAACGATAAGGATGAGCTGATAGAAGTTTTGATTTACTTTGGCTCTGCCTTAAATTCCATAATTATGAAAATATATATTGCGTGAGAATACAAAAAATCTTGTTTTTCAAAACAGTTTTTAATTCTTGAAAAATTACAAAATTAATTTTTGACTAATTCGAGTTATACTTAAATTTTTTGTTTTATCTAATATCACTGCGTAATTTTCCAGACTGATTTGTGTTATGTGTGAATCAATCTATATACTGTGACCTATTATTTGCTTTTTGAAAAAGGTATGGCTTTCCGAAAATTTGTCCACTTATGAACGCAATGATTTAAAGAAATTAATCAAACATTTCAATAAAGGAAAGTAATCAGAGAATAAAAAACTTGCAAGAAAAAGAATTGCTGATAAAATGGATGCAAATAACATTGGGTAAAATGTATGTAGAGAAGGAATAGAAGAAGCAATAGAAGGAATTAATCATGCCTGCAGGTATAGTTAAGAATATTTGCAAACTACTTCGTATAGTATAGCTTCTTTGAAAAATTCTTAAACAAACGGAAGAAGAGTTACTTGATTGTACGCTAAGTGGGAGTTAACAGGTAAAGTACTTAAACGTGAGATAATTGTATGTTTTTGTTGCGAAGCATAACGGATGGAAAAAAACAAATTCCACCATGACCAATTGGCATGAATCGTTTGACTGCAGTCAGGCACATATATATACATATATATGTACTATAGGTACATACAGATGATAATATACATGATATGCATGTTGCTGTACATCTTCATACGTCCGGTGTACGTATTTATATATATATACAGTAGCATAAAGTTAAGGTTATCAAGCCACAGGTGTTGAGGTGTAGCATCGCCATTATGTAAACGATTTTTCAATGATTTTATCGTTTTATCAATAGACCTTCCTTTCGAAGATTTCTCATCTTCGAGGTACGAACCGACTCGGAAAATCCATATACTTCTTTAGCTCAAATTTTTCTGGAAAAGGGGATGGGGATGAATTTTTTTAAATTGTTTTACTTTTTCCCTAGTTACTTTTAACAATTTTCTCAACTATAACTTTTAAGATAATACCAGTTTATTACCTGCTTGTCTACTGCCTACCTTCAATTTTCCTTCAATTTCCCACGCTATTAGCAAAGTACTTGAAAATACTAATCTAAAATTGTTTATTTTTTAGTATAGAGGCGGAAAGGATTTCCACATAAATTTGATTGCATCATCGAACGAAAATAAGTCGTGAATCCTATTACGACTTCCTAGATTTGGTACCAGTAATTTGTCGCTTATAAATGAATTCTCGATTATAGCAAAGTTATTTTCAATGACGGAAAAAAAATTCTCTCACGTAATAAAGGTCCATAAAAATCGTAAGTTTGAAACTAGATGCAAGATAGTACGTCGTAATTGTACTTCTATTATAGACGAAATTGTTATGGATAATTGATCGTAAAGATGAATCGATTCAATCCAATTACGAAGAATTTTATGAATTTTTATCACCTCATGTTAAGGAGGATAATAGAAAAATTTTCTTTAGAATAGAGATTCGTGGTAAACTGAGAAAAAAATATTCTATTGGTTGAAAATAGAATATTAATATAGTATCTAAGCGATAATTAATAATCGCCGTTAATAAATACAGATTTCTAATTTCACTCTACCTATTCCCATGAAAATTTTCACTACACGGAGAAAACTGGATATTAAACCGTAATATCTAGCTATTTAACTGTGGGACGACTATCTAGATATTTAGATGTAATATCTTGATATTAAAACTTAATATCCAGATATTAAAATATTGGATGTTAGAATATTTGGATTATATATTTTAATATCTGGATATTAAGTTTTAATATCAAGATATTATATCTAAATATCTAGATAGTCGTCCCATAGTTAAATAGATAGATATTACGGTTTAATATCCAGTTTTCTCCGTGTATAAATCGATTTCACTAAATTCATTTCATTCTTTGATTATATGATTATATTATATTCTATTATTATATGAATATTAACAATAAATGCTGATTTGATTCAATTAGTCCCCTAAAAGTACTCCGTTAAACTTAAAAAATAGTTTATGTAACTTTTTTTTGGTAGAGTGAACTTTCTTATTGAAATATATAAGGTAATCGTAAATGCTTTTACTTGTCCCAGTTCATATATTGTGCTCCTCGGTTCAGGCCTTAATTGCTAATAGGACTAAGCATTTCTTTTCATAGCAGAATGCTTTTTATCTTTATAATAATGGAAGTGAGTTTGAATAGAACCGTTTTCATTAGAAGCATTCCTTTTCTCGAAGCGCATTTTTACCTCCTCACATGTTTACAATCGACTATAAAAGAAAAAATCTAATAATATCTGCGGTGCATATCCATATCTATTAGTTCCGTTGATCAGGTCAGAAGATTCTCAACATAAATCTCGTTAAAGAGTTAATCCTGTTTTATCAAGTGTAAATATCACCTGGTATCACAACAGAATGTTGTGATACTTTTAACAGGATTCCTCAATTTTAGCAACATTGACAAATTTAGGAAATGCACAACTCATAAAAAAATTCGCATGCAGGCTTTCTCGTCTGAATTAAATGATAAAATTCGTCTGATGTAGGGCACTTCTTGGGAAGGTGTTTTATTGTGTCTAGTGTGCCGTTTTCCGCGATAACGACAATACCAATTGTTTGCCTCTTACGTAGCTACCTGTGATATATCTTTCGCACTGCTATGTTTACACCCCGTGTATGTTCCATGTACACATATTTTAAAGCCTTTATGAACACTCCAAGTAGAGTTTGCTCATGCATCACATGCGTAGTCACGTACGTCTTACTCTTGCATGTACTCGATACAACCATAAATGCAAGGTATGCTAGGCTAACTCTCTTTGAGAAGCTGGTTTAGTCTCGTGTCCCAATTAAAAATGCTTAATTATTGTCAAGAGACGCTCAAACCGACTAGTGCGGTTTTACCGATCGTGTGATAAATGCCGATTGATAGTCCAAAACCTGTCAATCGGGTACAATTAATCACTTCATTCACGTGCTGCCAATAATTACACTAATTTAATAAACAATTTTTCTTTCTTATTAACCTTATGGCAGTCAAACTATTCAAAATATTATAATATAAAAAGGAAATTAGATGTACTTTCTTTGTTCTTTACTTAATAGAAACATAAATGTAATAACGGTCTTTAAAATAAAATTTTCCTACACCTACAGTGATTTAAGCATTCCTAATTATTCGAAATATAAACCGCAGCATACGTCAATTTATGCATTAAGAAATAACAAATTAATGTAACAACAGCATTAGATTCGCTTTGCTCTCACGTGTTTTTATTATGTTTTACTGACACATCAGCTGCGCAAGCACGTGTGCGCAGTGAACATTTTTTCACTTTATACAGAAGTTCTGACATCGGTGCCCTAATTAAAAGGCATTTAATTGCAAACGCATACGAACGTAAAGGCAGATCTTATCCATTGAAAGGAATTGACGATTATTTTTAGGAGTGCCGGTAATAGACGAAAGTCGGTCAATTCGCTTTCAGGGTCGTCTCGATACATCGAACTCGTGCACCTGCAGTCCGATGAAACTTTTTCAAATAAATCCTTATCGCGAGACTTGATTCATGAAACCATCCGATAAGAATTTCACATTATATAGTATGATTGAATAAAAAAATTTTCTTTTTCAAATCTTGCAAGAAAGGCAATAATTAAAAATAATTTCCATTGAGTGATGATTAATGAATGAATAAGTAAATATGATACATACTAAAGATATTACTCCATCCACTGAGCAATTGAAATTTTTTACTGCTGATCTTTTCTAATGAAGTTTTTAGAGTGTCCATTCAATTTCGCAGGCACATTATGAAAGTTTATGATACGAATTGACGGGTGTTCGATTTTAGAATAGAAATCGCCAATATTTTTATTGATCCATGTAACATATAATTATATAAGTACAGTGACAATAAACCGAGAAATTTTATCTCAAAACAGAAACTTATGTAAGTATAATAGTAGTTTAGAGGAAAGTATATATAAGACATTAAATTCGTGCACATACATGCGACTTCTGAATTACACTATCTCGAATAATCTGGGTAGTTAAGACGTAACGTCAGTCATAATAGGTGATGTGTGATAAGACAAATTCCGTGAAAAAACATGATTAAGCTATTTTAAGATGAAAATCAGTAGCTACGCTCTTCAGAAAGAATTTTACGATAAACTTGACACCAACTTTATCTTTTAGATCATATTTATATAATTGTTTATTAACTCAAAAGAATTATAAGAGCAGCGAAGAGCAGGATTTTCTGTTAAGTCTGGTGGAATTTAAAAGTACGAACTCAATTCATTTTAGACTTTTAACAATTGCGCAATGCAGTTAGAATTGTTGTCCCCTCAGAAAATATCTTCGTTCTCATCTCTGCAGTATCATTTCTGAGAACATGATTTATGACGATGTAAACGGATGCGCCCGAGGGCCAGAAAAGCTCTTCTTGACTCAAAGCAGCCGCTTAGTGTGAAGGTTGCAGAGGCTTTTCATCGTTCGCCAACGAAAGTAAAATGATCTCGGGTACTTTCCAGGCCTCGAGGATTGGTATAAGAGAGGTCGAGAATGGAGAACGTCTCTCTGCTCTCTGGTCCATGGGTTGAATATACTTATTCACAGTTCACGCACTTCTCTGACAAGTCCATAAGCTACTTGAGAGTTAAGGCATTTATTTTCTGCCAGAAACAATCCAAGTTACAATATTTACCCTTAAACTTTACTCTAAAGTATTTTATTTTTTAGAAAAATAATGTATTCTGAAAATAGTGCACAGAAAAATTCCATCCATAATTATTAGGATGGGGTAACAATTATTTGGTCAATTATTTTAAAGATTGCGCAAGACATGTCTTTTTACTCGAGCTAACGAGCAGTTACAATTTGATACGAAGATATGTAGTTCAAAAAAATTGCATCGCATATTCTCATATTTATGATTTGATGATGTAGTCTAAGAAGGAAAGAATGAAAGATTAAAGAATATCTGGAACGTAATTTTCGACATAGAGAGTCGCATCTTGATTGCTCTGAAATATATCTTAGACATTCAGAAATACAAGAATAAGGAGGTCAAATTATACTCTATATAGCCTTCTCAGAGTGTAAAGACTCCTCTCTGACAATCCTCTGACCCATCTCGCATCTAAATTATATAATTAATTTACATAACAAAATTATGTATTTTATAATGTATTAGTCATCACACGAATATTGTCAAATTTCTTAAAAATCTCTTAAAACTCCACAAAATCTTTTAAAAATCATAAAAATCTCTTGAAATCTTTAAAATTCTTTAAAATTCCAAAAACCATTTAAAATCCATTATAATTCTTCAAACATTCTTAAAATGCCATGATATCTTTTGAAAATTATAAAAATCGTTTAAAATTAATAAAATTCCACAACAAACTTTAAAATTCGACCAAATTTGATAAAATCTCACGCAGAACAATCATTTTGAAAGATCTTCATTATAAAAAAATATGTTCGCAAAAAGTAGCCCGGAAAAAAATTCTAATCTTTCATTGATGATAATATTAGCATATGATATCAGAGCACGCATCGCGTTCCACGCATTCTCTATGGTTTAATTCTCTCTCTCTCTCTCTCTTGTGACGTTTGCCTCTGAAGCACGTGCGTTTGTTGAAACCAAAAGTGAGCCTTTCGCGAGTATACACTCACACCGCGCAATATCTTCTCATTAATTCGCAAAGCAGCATCGTGCAAGAGTGTATAGTTAACTATACACTATATAGTAGACCAATGAGAGATGAAATAGTTTCTTTTGGCGATAGTTTTTCGAGTTCAGTCCCCAGGGTTGGAACTGGAGATGGTGATGGTCCGGGGTGGTGGGGGGAGGTCTTTTGAGCGGAGTGGGTGATTTAGAGGTGGGATGGGGGAGAGGGGGAGGCAAAGCGCGATATATGAACGCGAAACTCGCGACTCGCGCACTCAATAGCCCAAATACCCTCGCGACTCTTATATTCACCTGGCCCAAACCTTAATTCGCCACTGATAAGACGTTTTATCAAGTTTTTATCAAAAAAGTGTCGAAAGAAAAGAGGGACAACAATCCGATGCAAATGACTCCTTGAATGACAAAAGGGGACGATAAATATAGACTAATTCTATCAATTATTTATAAATAATCATTTTACAAACGTGGTGTGCGGTTCTTAGTTATTACTTGGTGCGTAAACTTATATTGAATAAAAGGTTCGTGAC
Organism: Synergus gifuensis; assembly: GCA_904066015.1. NCBI lineage: Eukaryota > Metazoa > Arthropoda > Insecta > Hymenoptera > Cynipidae > Synergus > Synergus gifuensis. Next base: position 679,505 of record CAJFCO010000141.1, read on the forward strand.
ATTGAATTTGTTTTTTTGTGTTCATAAGCGAAAGGGAAAGAAGAGCGTGAAGCGAAGAGAGAGATTCCTCTAGTTCTTGTTAGTAAGAAAAGTGCCTGTCTATCAAAGGACTTCGGCAAGATGAGCAAAACGTGGAAAGGTTAGTTTTTTTTATTTTAAATACGTAATGGTAAAGTTACTGTTAAATTTACAAATCCGAGAATGATTCCGCGGATTTTTATAGAAAATAATCCAGTAGGTTCTTATTCATGCTGACTTGGAAATTATATGTAGTTCGTGTCAAGAAAATACGTGCAGTCGTTTCTTTTCATCGTTTCAGATTCTTCTTCCTCGATTCCATCAGTGGAAATGAATCGTTTTTGAAAGAATTGGAGTTCTTTGAATTAAGGAGAAACATTTCAATTTAAAATATTGTAATGATGATTATTCTAATGCTTTATTGCGTTTTCTTATATAGCCTTGCTGTTAATGCGTGTTATGTAGAGAGAAAAAAATTTGAATGAACATGTGTTAGATCATACATTGATAATATTATTATTCAGATAAGGTGCATGTGACGAATACAATTTTAAAATAGTTTACTGTTAATGGAATTTTAAACAAAAACGTCAGAGATAAGAAAACGTCTAAAGCAGAGGCAATTTTAAATTAGAATTTTAAAAAGATTTTAATTCAATTATATGTATTTCAAAAAATTGCTGCCACATAGTGAATGAATGAAAAGAAAGGAATGAAATTATAATAAGATAAACTGAGAATGAGTATTAATAGTTCATTAATCGAGTGTGGTGAAAGTTGAACAAATACCGTGAAAAAAAAATGTTGACTTTGAGGAATCGTTGGTCGAGTCAAATAGACTTAATTTATTAATGAAAAGATTGCAGTAAGATTTCTTGCGGATATTGCCTTTAAATTTAAGCTGCCTTAAAACGATTGCAAAACCAATTTTTAAATATGCAAATCAGAAATTAAAGTACTTGGCAAATACCCTGCTTCGGAGAATCTTCGTGAGTTTAAATTATATTGCAGCTCCTGATTCCAAGGCGAATTAAGAGAAAGAAACAAGGAAAAAGCCTGAAATAAAAGGAGATAGGGAGAGACCGGTAAAATACCACAGAATCGAACCCAGACTTTGTGGAGCCTTGATTGTATGTAGAGATATCTTCCCTTAAAATTAACGAACATAATTGTGAAATTAATGAAACTGGATTTAGGAAATCAATTAGCAGTTTTTATATCTTTATTAAAGTTTTGTCTCAAATTAATAAAAGAATAATTTAATAATAATTTCAATAAAAAGAAAAAATAGAAAGATTCTTGGCATAAAAAATGTTATCCTTGAAGAAGTAATTCATTCCTTATCGAACGATAATATACATAATCGGCTTAAAAATGGAGTTTGAAAAAGCTTCCGTTTGCGGCGTCACTGATCGAAATTCAAGGTTTTCATGACAATGAGAAGATCTATTGGTTTTGGTTAGCTTAGACTATTGTTGACGACAATAAAAAAAATGAAACGCACTCAATGACACTGCTCCATTGATAGCATAAATCGAGATTGCACTCGGGGCAATCTCATTTAGATAATTAAATTTTCCGTTTCTTTTCCTCGAAATTCGAAATTTATATGACAGGTATTTGAGATAATTTTCAATATTGAATTTGAAGATAAACCATGAAGCTAATTTTAGAACTGAGGTCGTTCATCGATCAAAATTACTTGCAGAGTGCTAATGAGATTATCGGATGTTATTTGCAATTTGCAACTTACGTGCCTAAAGGCATTGATTCATCTATGATTGCACTCTCGAAGATAACATTTTTTATGGATATCCCAGGTCTAAATTGAAAGATGAGCTATTAGAAACACTTGATTAAGAGTTTTGCAACAAACAAATATTTTCAAATTTCAATTTTCGGAAATACTTGCTTTAAATGTTTCCATAGGGATTCTGGAAGGTTTCATAAAAGGAAAGGAATTCAATTCTTCTCAATTTCATCAAATGTAATCTAAACACACAGAAGGCAGAAATCAAATTAAAATGTTTGTCTATATCCATTATCCATCTCGAATCGAGAGCTAGTCTGTATATAACAACAATACGGCAATTAGCATGGGTTGCCAGTGAAGTCAATAATACTCAATCTCTAGCTGATTGAGTGGCCATTTTCGCATTGATCGACTAGATTCGCAATCGATTCGATTCGATTTACCTACAATCAATCAGTTTGAAAATTGCCAAGACATTTTTTAACTGCGATGATCGATCGATCGTGTGGCGCGTGCACATGGGTGAAAGTGTTTCATTTCAAAGAAACGAAGGCAGTACTATACACCCATGCCAAGATACCATTAACCGCGAACCTGAGAGTGTAAACACACGTGCTGCATATGATTGTAACTCAACTGAATACTTAGATCTCCAAGGTCTGCACGAATCACTGTGTGTAATTTATTCCGGCAACTTTTAAATTCGGACCAGATCACAATTTTTATGATGGTGCGATTTTTTAAAGATTTTTTTTTTATTTAAGATAAGAAATTAATTTTTTACAATTATAGATAATTTTCATTTTTTGATTTTGCAGGGACGAAGGATTTTGTGGGCCTTGAAGAGGTCTCAAAAATCGAATTTCTGGTACCACTCTTCGCAGAAATATTAGGCACATTCCTCCTGGTCCTGATTGGCTGTGCTTCATGCATCCCATGGGGAGCTGCACCAACTGTATTCCACATTGCTTTCACATTTGGTCTCGCGGTTGCGAGTCTTGCCCAGGTAAATACATAATCTAATCAATAATGACACATTTGAAGATCCTAGAGTCCAGACTGAGAAGTGGATAAATGATGTGTTTTGTCATCTATTATTTATTCTTCATTCATCATATCCACTTCTGGTTCTAGGGTCTTCATGCACGAGTGACTTTAAGCAACAAGCAACAGATTATTGACCAACAATTTTGTTTAATAAGTACGGGAAAGTTGTATTTTGACGTTCTATAATCTATATCGATGATTACATACTTTCCATTATCAATTGTACGTTTCCTTCGTTTTTTATTTTATTCCAGGAAAAGATACGGTAGAAGTGCAAATAATGTTCGTTTCCTTATTTCAATTTTTCTTCTATTTCTATTACACATATTCATTCATTTACAATTCAGAACTTTTTTTGAGAGTAAATTATTTATTTAATTTGTTTACAAGAGTTTAAAGTTTTTAAATAAACATCACTTTAAAAAAAAGTCAGGACAGGTTTAGGTATATATAAAAAAATCAGTACTCTCTACTCATGACTTGAAATAATTATAGTATATCTAATAATGATTATAATTTGCTAATTTTCTTCAATTTGCGTGCTAGAAGTGGAATAAGGAAGTAATCTCAGAAAATTAGTAAACGTGAACTTCGACGAGGGAAGATGTAATTTCGATTAATTGCACAGATTCTCTACATACATGAATAATAAAATATTACAAGAAGCCTCCAGCTTCATTTTTTTCTCAAACACTTCTGATCTCTTGGCGAATTACTTGACATCACCTGTAATGCTAATTGACCTCAGATTATATAATTTAGTGAAAGGAAAAATTAGTTACACATCATCTTTTTGAAAATTACTTCATCAATTGTAAGTTGATCACTGATTCAAAGGTTCTTTTATATGAAATTACTCTTTCTTCTGTTCATTTTTCTACTTTCTTCTCTTAATTCAGATACTCTCTATTTTCACTAAGAAATGAAAACCACTTTAATATACTAAATAATTGAATATAGTTCATTATCAGTGAATTTCACTTTGATATTTAATTGTGAGACACAAATTTTCTGATTTATAAACTCACAGATAAACTTTTATTGATCACAGTATTTAAATTTGCTTCGTTTACTTTATTTCCAGTTTTTAGTTTTTGTTTTTCTTTACTTATTCTTGACTTGCAACCTCGAAACCGGTGTGGTTTCAGACACGTGTAAATACTTACAATTAAAACAGAGGGGAATGAGGAGGAGAGTTTGATGGAGAAGGTAAATCCCATTCACCGATCTAAAATTTACTGTAACTGACGATTTAATTCAGAATTGATTCGCGAGTCTTTCACTGTATCGATCACTATATCGTTGAAATTTGCCAGCGATATGAACTCTTGTTTAATCCACTTCATCAATCAAGTCAAAACATCGAATTCTTCAATAATCAATTTTAATTGACATGTAAAGATAAATTTAAAGTAGCATCATTTTTTTCGAATTTAAATTTAATTTAAATCAGTAACGTTTTTTTTCTAGCTTACACCAATGACTTCACTAACGTTATATTTGCATAATTTATGAAATATGACCTTTATGAATTACTATTGTACAAAGACCTGAAAAAAATATAAATTCCAAGGATGGTATTAAAATAGAAGTTCAAATATTAGAAAACTAAAGAGCTGTCAGTTAATTAATTCCAGAGCAAGGTTTCACGGAAATGAGTATAACTATTATTTTGTATTCAAAATTTGTTCATTATAGACTGAATTGAAGAAGGTAATTACTAATTCAGGAAATTTTATGGTGATGTGTTCATGCAAAGTTTTTCAAATAAAGATACCACTGAAAATTTGAGTAAGAGCAGAAATCTTCTTACATTAAATTATCATAATATATTATTAGAATATGCGACAAGAACTGATCCTTGGCGTAGCACGTTTTTTTGCATTTAACACGCCAAAAATAATTATGCTCTTCATTTGTCCTCCTGGTTTCTTCCCTACTTTATATTCATTTAATTTTGCATGTTTCTCTTCTGCGGATACTTAACTGAACATAAAAATATCAAAATTTATTTTTATTGAGCTACATCGTATCCGTGATATTTATTTCCATAATTTTATGCTTTTTATCATGATATATTTTCGACGATTTGAACTTAAGGGCATGTGTTACTTACCATATGAGCAAATTTAGATAACCCGGGTTTTTTCTGAAAATGTAAAAATTGTAGAAAAAAACCCGGGTTATTTAAACTTGCTCATATGGTAAGTAACACATGCCCTTAATTAAAATTTTTATAAAATTAATTGCAATATGTTGCAAGAGAGGCACAAATTTAGAAAACAGGTTCAACATTTCTAAATTTAATTGAAAAAGTACTCCAAAAATCAATTCACTTTTAAATCACATTACTCCAAATCCGGGTGTAATAAAAGTCGCGGATTTTGGTAGCCATTTCACTTGATTCTCCCAGTAAGGATTTCAAGTTTAACATCATAAATCTAACTCGATAATCATCGGCGTTTCCACGGATTTCGAACGATTCGTAGAAAAGTTGTAACAGTTTCATTTGTGATGCAATTCATGATTTCTAGAATGTCGACCAGACTAGATATTTCAATTATCCGCAAGGTTATAAACTACGAAAAACCATATTACTACCATAAAATTCCTTTAGCTAAATATATTTTAATTTTCAAGGTGTAAATTTGACAAATGATAAAATAGTTTTGGAAGATTTTAATGTAAAATTGTCCTTCAATTAAAATTTTTTTATTTTATATATATATATATATATATATATTTTTTATCGGTATCAGATGTAGATATATTTTTATGGATCATAAAGTCCAAGATTACCATGAATCCAGAGGGATGCAGGTCACGAGAAAAAGCGATGCGAAGATAATTCTTCGTCCTTTCGATTTCGTAGACTGTACATACATATTGTATGGACATTCGACCTCGGCCCCGAAACAAATTTATGACAGTATGTATCGTTACATTTGCAAATACTATCTCACAGAAGAGTTCACATTGGCTGCGAATCCAAAACAGGTATAAGACAATGCGATTCAAATAACATATACTGAACTTCGATCACAAAAAAAATAAAACAACGATCTTTATCTTATTCCCAACTCAAATAAATGTTCCATTTTAGTGGATTGCAAATGAAAGTATTTTACACGTTATAACATTTTAGCTCTTCTATAGTTTTAAACAAAACATTAGTATCTTTGACTAAGCCGAGAAATAGGAAAACAATAAAAATGAAATAAATTTATTCTAGAAGTAAAAAGAAGATTACTATTTAAAAACGGTAATTAAAATGAGCCGGGTGTTAAAATCATGTTGCAACTGGACCGTTAGCATTGGTATTGTGGTAGGAGGAATGTCACGTGGGTGGACAGTTTGATATTTAAATCGTGAACGATCCACGCGATTCTATTCTTTTAGTGAACTTTTTCTTTTCCCCACCATTTTTTTCTCATTCATTCATAAAAGAACAGCGATTATGAAGTCATTAAGAAAATGACACATGATTGCGATATACATATATACATATATGTATCAAGACGTATAGGTCACGGAGAAAATTATATTTGTTGCGGTGGTTATTCGTTTCACTGAAGCAAGTTGATCTAAAAGTCGAATTTTTTTATTATCACAGAAGATTACACTTTTTCATTACCTTTTCTTACTTCCTTAATATATTTATCACTCTTTTAGTGAACTCATTTTTTATCCGCAATTCTTCTCTCTTTCATTTAGAAAAGAACAATGATTATGAAATCTTCAACAAAATGACACGTGATTACGATATATCGGAGCGTGGGTTGCAGAGAATTAATATTTTTGTGGCGCTTTCATTTCACTGAATCAAGTCTACCTCTTTGAGAGAAAAATTTCTATTATTAGGCTGCAAGATTCAATCCTTCATTTTAATAGACAGATTAAATATTTTATAAACTATCGAATAAAAAGGAGGAAGAATAAAATGCAAATTCTATTCTATCTTATTTCCCCCTTCCGAGCAATATCCTTTTCTACTTTTCCGTTTCTTTTCTTTTCTCACTTTCTCGACATGATTATCATCCTGAAATTTCCTCCCTGACGCGGTATCCTTGTATGGGAAGAGGATGGCAGCGGATGAGTAATACATCGTTTTGAAGTCATAAAGCGAGCACACACATGGTTAGTTAGTCAGTCGGTGATAGTTAAGGTAGCCAATGCGTCGTACCTGGCAATCTTAAGAAGGTAGAAGGGTAAATAAGGCCGTGGATTCGCCCAAGGGGGTCTAACTGTCGGAATGGAATGGTGCAATTTTGCCCCGAAGGCTCTGACAATCTACTCGCTCTTTCTCACTTAACCAGACGTGGCCCGATCCCGAGTTATTATTCTCATTGTCAGTCATTCTCAGACTCTCCGGCTCCTCGAATTTGACTCATTATGTGACTCTGACAGTCACATCTGCACCCAGCGCGTAGTCCCATCATCTTATTACAACCCCCCTTCGGCCCAATTTATGGATAATTAGAATAGAAACAGAATGTCATAGAGACAGTGTTTCAAATTTCAGCAGATACATATTATCTCTTCGTTTTTGCAAAAAAATTCAAAAATTCATTGTTAAGATTAAAATTCTTACCATGACTATCCATTTTTACTTGCGACCTCCATCTCGTAAGTAAGAAAAAGCTGCACAGACAGGCAATATTTTAAATTGCAATTGAACGCTGTTTTTTTTTTAATTATTTAAAATTACGAAGGTCTTGACACAACTAGACATTTCTACTTAAAAAAGCTTCACAGTCTCGCCAGTGGAAACGGAACGTAATAGGCAGACCAACTGCCAAAAAATGTTTTGTCTTCTTTTTTGTATACAAATCAATTTATTATTTGTCGGCGTCTTAACACAGGAATCTATTAGTACTATTATTATCTATTATTGCTCTAATATAGGAATAGGGTGTCTCCACTGGAAAAAGAATGTCATAGGCAGATAATGTTAGACGTAATTTGTGAATTCAAATTATAGTAGCAGTGATTCAAATTCAAAGAGACTTTTGTATTTATTTTTACTGCTCATTATGATTCTCATTATGTTTTGTGGTATAAAACCCTTTTCTCACATCAACATTAAGTCGATTTCTTCAATGGAGGTGCGCCTCAGGTACTGAATACAGAACGACACTTGGTATATCGTTCATGAGCACCTCATATATATGAGTTGAATACCAGTCAGCACATAACATGTGTATAAGCGATTGAGTCTCGTGATCCATTAAATGCTTGGGGTACCGCGTCTGACGTGGCAATAAAAAATTATTAAAAAAAAAACAGATACAAATAAGAAGCAGGATAGAAACCGCAAACGTTTCATTAGGGTTGCGTAAACTTTAATTTATTGCAATTTAAAAAAAACGGGGCTGCACTCTCCTTCAAATCGCACACCGTTTTTGTCCTGTAAAAAGTAGACGAAGTTTTGCGAGAAAAAACAAACACGCAAAAGATAAACTGTGAAAATCGCAAGGTAAATGTAAATCGTAAAAACTTATCGCAAATGAGATAATAGGAAGAATAGTGACTGCGCATTTGGCACAATAGATGAATTACAAATCAGTCGTGACGCTTTTAGGAATATAAATAATGTGTAAAGAATTTAAATTATATTTTGCGAGATTTTTTAGGAAAAATCAATTTTCCTATATTAACGTAAGTTTCGAATTGAGCTCTATAATAATTGATTGAGCAAAGTACTCTCCTTTCATAATATCAAATTAGCTCTGAAAGAAATTGGATTAATTATAACATGCGAAAAAAAAGTTTATTAATAGGCATAACGTTGGGAAAAAATTGGGGGCCTGGATGCCCTAGGGCAGTGTTTTTGTTTCTCCAGATGTTACATCTGTTACATAAGAGCTTGAAAGACAAACGCCGAATTACTCATAGTATTCTTTATTCCAGAAGGTTTCATTCTTAAAGGCGCGTGGCTCATTTGCATCTAGAACACAATTCTTTTCTTCCACCAGTCACTGTACTCTTACTTTCAAAAGTATCATCGCAAGAAAAAAAATTTTTGAGAAAAAAATCTTTATTATCGCCAATTAAATGCTTCTGAATTTGTAATACTTTTTGTATAAAAAATAAAATCGGATTTATCATAAAGCATATAAATTTGGACAGTAATCGCTTTGAATGACAGATTATTTATGACTAGATATTTACGATAAGCTTCATGGTTCTAAAAATTTATTTGACGCGCTTCTAATATGCATATTAAACTATAACTTTTACAGAGTACCAAAGGAAACGTTTTATAAGCTCAGAAGTGTTTAATACGAATATTGATGCAAATTGCCGTAATTATTCTGGTAGTTACATACTTATATTGTACATTTAATGTTCTTTCCATTTTTTTTAATAGGTGTAAACTATAAAACGTCCAAGATGTATTTTCACAGGTGCAAACTGTGCAAACTATTTTCACACAAGCAACTGTGAAAACAAAAAAGTTGTTGTTTTTAAGAGTATTTCTGCATCTATATATCAAATATGACTATATGGATTATCTTCATAATGGAATTAGAATTTACTTTTGTGAAATTAATAACTCTTTCGATCAAACAAGATTCAGTGCAATTTCCAGACTGTACCAATAGATCTTATGACCAGCACACCTTATAATTTATCACCATCACCAATTCATACTTGATCCTTCTTCTTCGACTTCTTTTTCTTCTTAAGAAAACCATGATTTGCAATATTATAGCCTGAAGACAAGTGGCCGGTGAGACATTTCCTGTGGCCAAGGTCTATACAATATCGAATAATTCGCCTCTGAAAAGTTGGACTTGGGCCTAATTATCGCCAGTGAAGCAACATTTGTCCATTTAGCGGATCAAGAGCGGGGGACAAGAAAGAGGAAATATTAACAATTACAACCGTTTCGTGTCCAACTGAGGTAATTCGCCAGAGGCGAATGTCCTCATTACCTTCGCCCCCTTCTTTACAAAACATGCTATGAATATAAGTATTTCATTTGTGCCAATTGTACATATAGGTGAGCTACAAATGCCTAATGTTTAGAGCAATAGACAAAGGATGGGTTCTCGATATCTATCTGAAATGTTTTATTCATACTTTCTCTAATGAAAGTTCATTACTCGAAAATTTATTCGTGCAAGCCGTCAGTGCTTTCAATTTCAATTTTTCATTTTTCAATTTTGTCTTTATTATTTTTACGCCTATTTATTTAATTTCCTGATGCAGTTGATTAAAACTGAACAAGTTTTTTAGTTTTCCATATAAAGGACCACTTGCATCAGACAATAGGACAATGATCTTTCTCATCGGTTTTGTCATTGCATAATCCTTTTTTCTTAAACCCTCCTCTTCCTGTTATTCGAGGGAGCGGTCGATCTTTCTTTCTGGATCGCCTCGAGCGGGATGACTCTAATATTTGCCAACGGATATATTCGTAAAACAGGATCGATCCTGAAATACGCCGGATACGCGTATTATCCTGTTTAATGTATAAGAAAAAATTACACAGAAAGAGGAATTCATTTTGTTAATGTTAGAAATATCCGTGTCTTACTGCGACTATCTATTTCTACTTATCATAACTACCTATACGAGTTCGCAAGTGAAAACATAACATCATAGTCAGACAATGTTTCAAATTTCGATTTAAAAAGTACTGTGCATTTTTATGTAAAAACTCGAAATTTGTGATGTATTGTCATGACTACCCATTTCTACTTGCGTATACGAATTGGCAAGTGAGAAGAGAAAATCATCACAGAGAATGTTTCAAATTTCAATAGAAATGTCTACTTTTTTGATTAAAATATTATCTAATCGCCTTAATCCCTTTTTCTATTAATCACGTAATTAATTGAGAATAGAGTTATGAGAGTATTTATATGACAGCTGATCCTCGTGATTAAATAATATTAATGATGCGACCGAACAACTGAACTGCGTACACATGTGTATGGCACAATCATATATACATGTATAAACTAAAAATACACGCAATCTACATTCATTAGTGAATGTAAATTGAGTCAATTTTACATTGGAGTGCTTTCGTGTCAATGACTTGAGGCTCTAGATCGAAATCCCTCGAGGGTACAAAATCGCAAGCTAATTCAAACCGCAGCCTGCAATCTATGATCCACGGATCTGCGATCTTTTTTTCTTATTTTTTTTCCATTAACATTAAAGAGAACGTTACTCTCGTTTCTACAACTGACTTATATATATATATATATATTACAAATGCATCTAGTCATAAATTCTTTCTAGGCTACTGATAAAAAAAAAACGACTGGAATATATAATCATTCTTAACTACCTGTGAGTTCAAGGAGACGCATGCGTTATAATTAAAGCGCTATTAAAATACTATTAGCAAAAAGGGATTTGTTCTCGGTTAATATATTTAGGAATTAAAATTTGAAAAAAAGGCTTCTTTGTTTTCTATTCTTATATTTCACTGTGGAACAAATTATTCACCGAAATTCCAGTAGTTTAAGGCTAATTAGCGAATAGAAAAAAGTAAAGTCTGTGTCGCGAAAATGGCAGTAACTGGTAAGTAGAAATGTGCAGTTATGGCCAGACATGCTGATTTTTTTGGATTTGTATGCAAAAAGTATCCAACACAATTTTTTATTGAAATTTGAAGTCCTGTCTGGCTATAACGTTCTATTTTCACTGATAGATAGAATGAGATGACCATAAGTGGAAATTTATAGTCATGGTAAGACATGCAGAATTTTAAACTCTATCATTATATTAATTAAATTACATAATAGTAATTAACAGATTTAAAAATAATTTTTTTATTTAATTTACCTTCAATATCATCCCAACCTTGTCAATAACGTTGCATTTAACCTTGGTTGTCACTATAAACGCAAACTTTAGAATTTTGCTGCATCAGCAAATCGATCTTTATGCTAACCATGCAATTACAATTATAGTTGAAGAGCATACGTATTATACTTGTTGGCAATAGAATTTCGCTTCGTTTCATCTCTAAATTTGAAAAAACTTTTGCCACAACTAGGTGTACCTCTTTTATATTTTTGATGTACATTTAACCATTTATATAAATGTCCTTCATGGTCTTTGGTCAAAGTTCTTCACTATTATATAATTAGTAAAGTATATGTTATTACTGTCCAAGGAAGTTAGATACTTCACTTAAAAAGCAAGTTTTTTAAAACTTTGAAAACAGTAATTTATAGTTAATTATGAAATCTGATTTGCGGTTTAGTGATCAAAGACAAAAATGGAAATTCAGATTTGTAATTAGGTAAATAATAATTTCAGCGTAATTCCGATACTAATCTTTCAAAATTAATTAAAATTTTCGGTAAATGTACATAAATTCGGATTTGTAAAATTTTATACTTTCCTCGACTGTATATGGTCTCGATGTTCTCGATTTTTTTTCAGTCTGATCCATAGTGCATAAAAATTCGAGCTCATAATAAATCTTCACCTCCTCGAAGGTCGCTCATGCAATGGAGCAAATAATAAAAGGGCTACAAAGTGTCCCGAGGACGACTCACCTGCACATAAGTGAAACATAAGTTTTAAGACTTTCTACTTAAAATTTTTAACACTTTATGAAATTTTCTATTTCTTTTAATTTTAGTAAAATTATAAATATTTTAATACTGTCTTTCTGTATAGATTTTTCCAGAATTAGAGATTTAATATTTCGTTAAGAAAATGCAATTCCACATTGCAGCACCCTCTTTTGTGAAATCTGCATTACATAACTTCAGCGGTCGATGTCCTTCCGTTGAAGAAGTTTACTTACTAATAAATCAAAACAGCACATTTTTCACGAAAAATGTAGAAGAAAATATTGATTATCGTAACTTGGCAAAACACTTCACTTTATCTTCTTAATTAACAAAGTCGTAATAAATAATAAAAACAATTTTTCTTTTCTGAAAAAATAATTCACATTCCATTTATTTATGAAGTAATTTAAATCCACTTGAAACTAAATAAGTATAGAAAAATGAATGAAATGACTAAGCTAGGAAACTCGACATTTAAATTTTTTGATCTTTTGTTCGTCCTTTCTTTTCTTTGTGTAATTAAAAGAGTCCAATTTTAAATGGGCCGAGACCATATAGAATTTTTTAAAAGTCTCGAACGTTTTACTTAGTCGTGACTAAATTATGGCTTTGGAAAGGATTTTAAAAGAAAACGGTGCAATAAACCTTTGAAAAAATCAGGACAGAAATAAACCAAAAGAATACATTCGAAAAAAAATCTGTGAACCTTAACTTTTAATGGCTTTAGTGCTCGAATTTGGTTATGGCATCGTCATTTTACGATTCATGTAAAATTTGTACCTGTAACCAAACTTCAAAAGAGTATTTATAACTATAATTATTCAATTTGTTTGATGTTTGAGAAATACTTTTACCGAGTTTATTAAAAGTAAAATAGTTACGTAAAAATTATTTTAATACAATTTTATATAAACAATAATCTATTTTAATTTATATTTGTCAATTGTCGAATGGTTATATTTCTTTTATTAACAGTGATACATGTTTCTTGACTATTTTGCAACAAAATCCTAACAGTATCTTTTTTTTCTAATGTTATTGCGCAATATTGAAAGCCTGTCATAAACGACGAGACCATAAGGAATAATGTATACTTAAAGAAACGAGATCAGCACAAGTCTAAAAAAATCTTTGAACAGTTGTTAGCAAATTCTGAATATAAAATGTATATTTCTGTGCTTTTTCTGAAAAAAATATTGAATTAAACGAAAAGTACAATTAATGTTTCTTTTAAATTAAATCAGCCAGAATAATTACTAAAAATTTCAGTGACTTTTACTCATTCCCAGTAAATTTTTCACTGACTGAAATCTTGATAAAAGAGTCACTTAAAATTAGTAAAATATGACTGAGAATCAGTAAAATTTCATGGATTCAAGTTTAGAGAGGAGATGGACTTTGGCTGATATAAAAAAAAAAACTTAAAAAAATGTAAAATCTCTAGTTAAATATCCTTTTAACTATTTCTTATGGTTAAAGTAACCAGAATTCTGGTTGTTTTAATTATAATTTCTAATTGAAATAACTAAATTGCTAGTTATATCAATAAAAAAGAAAACATATAATTCTGGTTAACTTTATAGTCAAACGTTTTTTTGAGTGTAGTGTAATCAACTGGTAATGTAGATTTTTTGAGATAAAGAAGGAGGGAAAATTTTTTCGATACGACCCTGTTTATGGGGACGCGTTGTGTAAAAAAAGGAGAGGAATTACGTAATTGCGACAAGTCGTCGGCGCATGCGTATATATGCGTGTACCAAAGAGCCTGGGGCAAAGGAAGACCTTGTCGTCGTGCATGAGAACTGGGCCGCTGGGCCCCACCATGATTTCTTGGGGTCCATCGGACCCGAATCATTTCTGTACAGCCGGTCGATCTATAAGAGTTCTAGACTATTTCTTTTCGTGCCTCACTCTCATTGAGCACTCTTTAAGATTTAAGCCTTTGCCAAACATCCCTGAAGGCCCCGCTAACGACCAATTTTATTCGCCAACGAACCTTTCATGAGAGAAAAAAAAAGACTTCGAATTTGACGAAATGTTTATTTATGCAACGATTACGAATTGCTACACTCTAACTTGAATTATTCATTCGCGAATTGATTCACGATCGTATTTCACCCGATTAGAAGAGATATTTCGAGAAAAACCTTAATAAGCAATTGAGAGCGAGTTTTTATATTTTTTTTCGTTCAGGTGTGCAGAATTTTTTTTTAATCTATAATAGGGATATTTTTTGTTTAGATTCATTGAATTAAGGAAATTTTAAATCGTAGGAAGTCAACAATACTTTTGAAATGTAAATTCATTCAATGGAAATAATATGTATACGATGAGAACTTTTTATGATTCCTTGTTGGAAATACACCATGTAAATAGTAATGAGATCCAAGTACTGACACATTCAAGGTTTTTTTATTTTTAGAATCCTTTTTTATAAGAATTGTATGTATTTTTATTTCTTTCAGCATTCTAAAATTGTCTATAAAAAATATTTATTAACACATTAACCTGTAAACCTGGGTCGTTCGCCTCCAGCGCATTTTTCGATACTTTTGCACTGATAGAAAAAATCTGAAAAAATTCAGAGAACACAACTTAAGTATCTACTCAACAAACATGCAATAGACTTTCAGATAAAAATAAATTATTTAAACAATTTTTGTAATTAGACAAAGTAAAGTCGATGATTTTGTCTAATAAAATGTTTATTTTTATTTTTAAACGTACGACTGTATTCATTATATATGTTGGAAAATTCTGTTTTAGGTTTTGGGTCCAATTTCCGGGTGCCACATTAATCCTGCTGTAACACTGGGTCTTGTAGTCAGTGGAAATTGCAGTTTACTCAGAGGTTTATGCTACGTCGTGTGTCAATGTTGCGGAGCAATTGCTGGAGCCGGTGTTCTAAAGGTAAAAATGTTCACTTTCAAAAACACAATAATCTTCAAAAAAAATCTAGTTATTTTTAAAAATCTGTTAAATAAAGTATTGGTGGGTTGTTCTTATTGATTCACTTTGGCAATATGTGACTTACTATTTCTTTTAGTAGACAATAGTAGTATTTCTTTTTGTAGATAAATTACAAATTCAATAGTCAAATATAAGGCTGCTAATTCAATTAGTAAATTCTTACTAATTCAGATTAAGAGAGTGACGGATGAAAGAGTTCGCAGAGAAGGTTATTTAATTAAAGTGTCAATGCACAAGGTCAAGGTCTGAACGAGTTTGGTCTCTTCAGGGACCAGTTGTCTGTGTAAGACGTCCGTTACATCAGAACTGGTCAACTTGCTGGACCGTAAATACAAATAAGTCCCCATTTGCCAACAAAAGTGTCTGCACTTTACAATAATGTAACCCTTAGGGTGCTTTTTAACGGAATATTTTATTTTTATTTATTTAATATTTACATATAACATGATGAGAGAATCTATTGGATTTATCTGAAATTTGCATCCTCAATCTTGAAATATGTAACGTCTTCTTTTTTCAGGTGGGCTTACCATCACAAAAAACGTCCAAAAACTTAGGATTAACCCTCTTAGGGGAAAATGTCGATAGTGAACAGGGAGTTTTAATAGAGGCAATCATTACTTTTCTGTTGGTTCTTGTGGTTCATGCAGTGACTGATCCAAAGAGAAGCGATACCAAAGGATGGGCACCACTCGCTATAGGATTGACCATCACCGTTTCTCATTTAGCAGTCGTTCCAGTTACCGGAAGTAGCATGAATCCTGCAAGATCACTTGGTCCAGCTGTAATTCTAGGAGTCTGGACGGATCAGTGGATTTACTGGGTTGGTCCTCTTCTAGGAGGTACTATTGCTGGTGGATTGTATAGAATGGGCTTCCGAATCAGAAGCAAAGACGAGGATGAAGCTTCTTACGACTTTTGAGCACCCAATCATTTTTTTATACATATCTTTCAAATCTTGCTCGTGAGTCTAAATTATGGTATGCTGAGACACAGAGAAAGAAAAAAACAAGAAAGCAGAAACAAATTTATCAAATCCTTTTGACATATTTTTATAGGTCGTATTATATATTTCTCTTCTAAAAATGCTTGAAATAATATATATATATATCTAATAGCTTGAAACAATGTTTTTAAACAATTTTCAGAAGATAATTTAAATTTGTTTTTTCTTGAAAAATTGAAAATAACTATTACAATATCTTCTTGCTGGCGAGAAGAATATATCGAAAAGAGAACATTATTTATTGACGTATGTTACATACACGATAACAGCGCATACACAGCTGGAACTCACGAGTTTCAAGCGGATTCCGAAAATTATAGCATTTCAAGAGCTAGTTTATGGCATTTCAATTTATGAACCCATTGAATGTTTCTTTCTTTGTAATACGAAATCACTGCAATAAGAATTCCCATTTCTTAGAATTGATAGTGAACTTTACCTATGTATTAAATAATAGATATAGAATATATGTAACATTTATAGAACCAAATGACTTAACAGTCAGTAACGTAACAATATGCTAAAATACTGTTACCTTTCTGTTATAAAACAATTACAGATTGTTTCTATAATTTTTTTTCAAACAAATTGCAAATCGTCAAATTTTTCACATCTAAATTCTTCCGTCATTAAAATAACTACGATTTTTCACCCTAGAGGCTACTTTTTCTACTCGGTCACTTAAGCTTTATCTTTCTACCAATCGAAACGATTAGATTCTTAATTGTTAAAATAAGCTAAAATGTTTTGAATAAGAGATTTGGAATTGCGAGATTTCATCCTGAGGATGCAAAATACAGAAAAACTTGGAGTGAAAGAAGAAAAACTTTCATACTTTATGGAATGTATGATTTTATTCAAAAATTTGTTTGCACGGTTAAAACTGTTTACAGTTGGGTTGAAGAAGATAATTGCATCTACAAGCTTTCTGTCTTTTGGAATATGTAAAATACTCTTGATTCCTTGTGAGAATGCATATATTAAGATTTGTATATATTGTACTTAAAATAGGTTTAGTGTTCTAAAAACCTTCAACGAGAAATGTGTACTTACATTATAAATGTACTGAATACTTAATACAGCCCTCTCGCCATTCTAATAAACCATTAACTTAAATAAAATATTTACTTTCAATTAATAATAGGATTTTATTACATAAAAAATTTTATTTTAATTATTTTCAATTGAAAAATATGTTAGATGTTCAATCCCTTCCAAAGACTCTCTCGAAATTGTGTTTAGTTTGAAAATAGAAGCACGAAAATAGTGTGCGTCGAAAATCTAGATACGAAAGTCCAATACGAGGCAGTTCAGAATCGTCGGCCAACAAAATAATAGTCTTCGTCGATCTAAAAATTAAATTGGATTTTCGACTTAAATTTTAGTTTTATAAATTTTATATATTTATTCATTTTTTCAAATACATGATAGGAGTGAGCCAAAGTGCAATAAAATGTTAGATAATTTAGATCTGGACATTGAGATAAGTAATTATTTTCGATCCAATTTGCTCGTTTTACGTGAAGCAATTAATGCACACGATTTCAAAAATTTTGGAGCTCTGAATACTGGTGCTCAAAGGGTGGCTTTTTTATTGAAATATCCGGAAGCGCATTACTTGCCACTCGAAGTTGAAAATGCCGAAATTAAGAATTCAACGAAAGCCATCAAATTAAAAGAGGAAGGAAATAAGTTTTTTGGATGTGGCGATTTCGTAAAGGCGATGGAAAAATATTCAAATGCTGTTCTAGTTGCTCCACAAGAAGGTGATATTTTTTTCTTCATTGTCATTATTTTTATATTTATATTGTGTACGCAAATTTGTTTAATAATGAAAACATCATTTTAGATGTAAGTATTATATACGGAAATCGTTCAGCTGCTCTTTATCACCTCGAAAACTACGAGCTTGCCCTGGTCGATGTAAATGAAGCTCTTAAAATTGGATACCCAAAAGAACTTCTTTACAAATTAGAAGACAGACGAGCAAGATGTTTACTGGCTTTAAAAAATCATTCAGAAGCTGTGGAAGCCTTTAAAAGTGCCCTGAAATCTTTAGATCATTCAAAGGTAGCACCAGAGAAAAAGATGAAGCTTGAGGCGGACATCAGGGTGATGTTGGCTGTGATGGAAAAAGGCAGACAACTCAATGAAAATGGAAAAACGAATAAAAGCTCCTCAAATGAAGAAACCGGTTCAAAATCGAAAAGGCTGCCCTTGCCAAAGATGAAAGACATAAATCCATTGTATCCCTCATTTAGCAAGGCTGTCGAGATTAAAGATGCTGGTGGTGATATCGGAAGACATGGAGTTGCTACCAGGGACATCAAACCGGGCGAGATTATTGCTGTTGAAAAACCTAATACCTCGTTTTTATTAGGAGAATATAGGTACAATTTTACTGTTTTGAATATAAATATCATGCCTTTCAGATATAAACTAATTTTTTTTTTTAATTTTAGACTCACTCATTGCCAACGCTGTACGATAAAAATAATAGCTCCTATACCAGCAAGTTGTAACACTTGCAGTTCCATTGCTTATTGCAGTACAAACTGCAGAGACGAAGATGCCAAATTACATTCCTTGGAATGTAAAATATTAGGTCCTCTTTGGTGCTCTGGAGCATCTATTACATGTATATTAGCAATCAAAGCGATAATACAACAACCTCTCGACGACCTGATTAAATTGAAGGACAAACTTGAGGAAAAACATGAGGGTTCGAAGATCCGACCTTACGTAGGAACTGATTATGAGGCACTTCATGGTTTGAGTAAGATTCTAGAATCTACCTCGAATACAGTTATTTAATAATGAAAGAAATGCATTTTGTACAATCAATATTTTTTGTTGAACTCTTTAAAATTTGAAATTGCGTTATTTCAAAGTACAGTTTACTTTCCTTTTAGTAACCCACGAGGATGAAAGAACTGTCGAAGACATTTTTCATAGGACTTATATAGCGAGCTGGTTATTGAGACTTTTAAAAACAACTAATTATTTTCCTGAGTGTGTTAAAACGCCAGATGTTTCTGAAGTACAGCTTTCTAAGGAAGAGCTCTTTATTGGACAGTTAATACTTCATAATTTACAACTGTTGCAATTTAACACACATGAGGTGACACATAATTATTATAGTTTTAATAATATTTCATAACGTTAACAATTATGCAATTTAAAATATGCTTATGTATGTACTTAAAATTTAGTTTTTTTTTTTTTTTTTAATTTGATTTTTGGAACATTTCAAATTCAAAATTATTTTCTTAAATATCAATTTTCTTCATTTAAAATTTATTTCAAAATAGATTTCCGAGCTTGTGAAACTGAAAAACGACAAAACTCTGACCAGGGCAAAAAGCGTTTTCATTGGAGGTGGGATATATCCTACAGTCGCCCTTTTAAACCATTCTTGTAATCCTGGAGTGATTAGGTAATTTTAATAGATATTAATAACATCTATACTTTTTCATTAAAAAAAAGTTATATATATATATATATAAGTTGAAAGTTCTATTAAAAATGTAATAAAATCTGGAAATTCACAAATCAACCTAGCAAAACGTAAATGCTTACTAATTTCCTTTTAGCTGATCTAATTTAGTAATTATAGTTTTAAAAATATAATCTGCAATTTAGTAAAAGGATTTAGAGAAAAACTAGAATTAATAGCAGCTAATTTTAACAGCGCTAATTTCATTCTAACTCAATTCTGCAATTATAATTTAATTATACAGGAGGAAATCGCATTTGCATTCTAAATCCACACTCACAATTCCTTTTAGAAATACCGTTGCAATTACCGTGACAGAAATCTTTTCTTTTGTCAGAAAGTTTCTTATAATGTTATACTATGTATAAGAAATTTATTGTGACATTAATCATTAACATTTTTTACATTTCCACTAGATATCCGTTTATACTATTATTACTATTCGAATTATTATTCTATTTCAATATTTCACCGAAAGGAGAAAAAAGAAGATAAAACAGTTATAATAGAGTAATTAGATATCTCTATATCGTCGAATTGATTTTGCCCAATAATTGCTGAAAACTGTTGAAAATGATACAATTTAAATTGAAAAAAATATAATTTATATAATTTATTATATATATATATATATATATATATATATATATATATATATCATAAATCTGCATTTTTGATTAGCAATTTTAATTTTCGTAGATATTTCCTGGGTACGACTATGATTGTTCGAGCCGTAAAAACTATTCGGGCTGGCACTGAAGTCTGTGATAATTATGGTCCAATTTTTTCTGAAATGCCGATAAATGAGCGGAAGCGAAAATTAAGGACACAATATTGGTTCGACTGTAATTGCGAACCTTGTCGTGATAACTGGCCACTTTTAGTGGACATTGATTCTCGAATCCTCAGGTAAAAAAATTATTCGTAAAACTATATTTCCCCATAATTCCCGTAATCGTATTTACCATATAAAAAGTCCGCAACTTAATTGTTGGACGCTCAATGTTCGTTTGAAATGTTTAATCAATTAGAATTTTATTGAAGAATAAA
Source organism: Synergus gifuensis (assembly GCA_904066015.1). Classification (NCBI taxonomy): domain Eukaryota; kingdom Metazoa; phylum Arthropoda; class Insecta; order Hymenoptera; family Cynipidae; genus Synergus; species Synergus gifuensis. The sequence continues at coordinate 700,393 of CAJFCO010000141.1, forward strand.
TGGTCTAGATTTCTGATTTAACAATAAATATTTTACTATTCTGTATTCTTAATTACACTGAAAACAATCAACATGGATCGTAATGTCGTAAGTTTCCAAAGCACGTATCTCAATGTCAGGTATTTCAGTTCTTTATATTTATGTTTTATGTTCATTAAATCATGTACCAAAGCATGAATTGTGTCGTTGTTTTTCATTTTTCAGGGATTACAATAATTTGGAACTTTCAGAAATTCCCAGGGCCAATCATCAAGAATTAATGTAAAAAAATCTGTCTTAAGTCTGTCAATAGTATATAATAGTATTTTTATGACTAAAACCAACCCCCGATTACACTTCTACTGATAATTTTTAAATCCTTCTGTTTCAATAACTTATCCCTTCACCATGCATTTCTCTTGAAACCCCAAAAACCTATACATTTTACACACACACACACACACACACACACACACACACACACACACACACACTTATATATATAAACAGTTACTTTATCAAAATAGACATAATTTTTCATATAAGAAAAATTTTGCTAAAGGCTTCGTCGTAATGTTTCGTTTTGCATGGTTCCTGGTCCACGTATTTGTTTTATATTTTTGTATGTTTGTATAATGAGTACTTAAGTACTTATTGCGATTTATTAATTTTTTTTCTAGAGTCGTAATTAAGAACCTTAGAAACGGTTAAGACAAAATTCACATACAAAACAAATTTGAAAGAAGAATGCAATTGAAAATTTAATCTCATCTCTGATGAGAATATAAAAAACTTGTACATATTCTGTAAATAGTGTGTAGGAAATGTTTGAATTGAAAGCAAAGGAATATAGAAATTCCTGAATGCGAAATTTCTTTCATAATCCAGTAAATTAAAAAAATAGGAGAACATTTGTTGTGGCAGAATTTCCAATTGTCCACAAAAATGGCATTTTCATGAAAATTTTCTCACGTAATCATTGAATAACAAAATCACCTAATTTTTTAATTAATTGGACGCTTTCGAATAATTACAACTTCTAATATCAAATAATTACTCTCAGGTTCAGATGTGACACCAAATCTTGCAACAACATCTTGCCTGTGAAGACGGACACGAACGAATTTATGGTTCCCTGCACCATGTGCGGTCAAAGTACTAACATCCTGAAAGGTCTGAAGTCTCTGCAAGATACGGATCAACTTTTCCGATTAGCTTCGCAAAATCTCGAAGAGGGCCGCCACGAGAAGGCCTTGAAATCCTACTTGGAAATTCTTAAACTACTTGACGAAAATCTGGCCTTACCGGTAAAAGATTATAACCTCTGCCAGCAGGGCGTTCGACTCTGTTTTCTTACTTTTGGAAACACTGCTGTGATTTAATAATCATCTCAAGAAAAAAAAAACAAAACAAAAAAAAGCAAAAAGAATCTGTTGGATTGGTTATAGATTAGATCTTTATTTCAACCTTAGTTTTTAAGAGTACAAAATAATCAATACAACACAAAACGTTAAATTCTGATTCTTGTACATGCCTAGACTTGATGTTCTCTAAAGTTAATTAGACTTGTCATCATTATTGAGAAGTCACCCTCCTTTTCTAAAACCTGTATTATTCTTCTGCACAATTATCAAAACCATGACTGTTTTTAAAATCTATAAAATTATTCTTTATAATCATAATGTCTATTATCCTCAAAATCTATAAGATCTATTCTCAAGATCAGTAAATTTTCTATCATTCTGAAATTAATAACGTTTACGATTTTCAAAAATTCACTTGGTATCACATTCACTTGGAAAATGTGTTACATAATACGACTTTCACTCTGCTGTGTAAGGTTCTAACTTAATTCTAAACACGTGTATTTTTAGTATCGTTTGATTTTTTTTGATACGGTCGACAATTTCTCTCACGTTTTATAATCCGTTTATATATACAAATAAAACATTTTTCGCTTTTCTTCCATCCGCCACATTGTCCGTTTCACTTTTCTTTCCTGAGACTTTTAGCACCTAACTGTAAGGACAACAGAACAACAAAGTCGCTTAGAAACAACAACTTTTGAAATCACCTTCTTTCAATATACATAACTATCTAAGCAACACAATTTTCTATAGAAGTCTGTTTCATTTTAAAAGTTTGGATATTCGCAAATGAAAGAAGCGAATTGGGGTCTGTGCAGAAATTCATATTTGACTCGGGTGCAGAAGTTACAACAATTCTGACCGATTGAGGTCGTAAAAGAACAAAGAATATCATCAGCAAAAATAAAAAATTTCATTATCCGATCATTTTAAAATGCATCCGAGAGAATATTGGTTTATCTTTATGTCTTTAAATTTGTGTTTAATCAGTACCGTCTGTCACGGGAATCAGAACGTGAACGGCGATCTCGGCTTCGGCTTCGCGTCAGAGATCTCCTGCGTGGTGAACGGGACCGAGACCTAAAATGTTATAAAATCATTTTTATTATCTGTATTTTCAAAAGTAAACAGAGTCTTGAATAGTTCGTTCGACCCCGACTCGCATTTTTTTAAGTATTAACAAATATATTGTACTTTAGATGCTGGACGTTTCCATGGGATTCGAATTTAACAGATTTAGTTTTTTGCAACATCTTTGTATAGTATTTTTGATATTAGTGATTTCGAGATATTTTAAATGTAAATCTACTATTTTTAAATTGAAATTTTTTTAAGTACTTAAGTATTCGTAATAATTCTTAATATTCTGCATAAATATTTTTTTATGAAGTATAAAAATAGGCGAGGTCGAGCGAAGAAGTTAAACACATATAGGTATGAAAATCATCGCAAGACAATGTAATTGAATTAGGATCGACTAATTCCTATTTGCCTAGGGGTGATAAAAGACTAGTTAGACACAGTAATTAATAATTAATACAAAATGACATCTCACCATAAATGGTAAACCAACCAACAACAAAATTAATTTAGTAGTTAAGAAATCAAATCTTTAGAAAGTAAATGTTATAGATTTATGTTTCCATGACAATCCTCCAAGTGAACTCTTTTGTTCTCGTTATACCTATTTTTTAAATCGTGGTAATAATATAAACTTGTAAATTTCTCAGACTTTGAGAAGCCTAACCAGGGTTAAAAACTTGTAATTTCCTAAGGACTGTTGACATCAGCCAAACTTCGAAAATATAAACGGAAATTTTTAAACGGGCCATTGAAATAGAAATACTGTTTCGAGAATCATTTTATAAATATGCTTAACAAAATTTTGCACTATAGTATTCAAATTAAAAAAGGTTGCAATTTAAGAAAGTTAAAACTACAATTCCAGAATAAAAATATAAAACAAATTTAAAAACATTTAAGCTAAAAGAGTTGCTATTTAAGATTTTAAAATTTATCGTCATTTAAAAGTTAAAACAACTCAAAATTCCATCTAAATTTTCTACGTGGTTTAACCTATACCAGATTTCATTACAAAAAAAAAAAAAAAACAACTCCTGTATCAAATACTCGAACCCTGATTTTTTTACACTTGGAGAGACTGTCAGCTTGATAAGAGATAATTAAAAAATCTTGGAAAATCGGTGAAATACCAGACAACTGTGAACATGTAGTGGTGGTGGTTGGTGGTGGTGGTACTTGGTTGGGTGGGATGGTGTGTAGGTGGTGATCATTTTGCTTTGCTCGGTCGAAGAGAACTGGCGGTCGCATGTCAGCTAAGTTAAACGTGATGGTTGACGAGTAGTAGTAGTAGCAGTAGTAGTAGAAGTTGGGACGGACGGACGGACAATCGGACGCGCCGATATTTTGACAGAAGTATTCGTTCGGATCGCGTTGGCCGATCGATGGGTATACGATGCTCCTAGTCGCTAGAAGTTGCGGTAGCCCGAAGAAGTCATATTGAAGGGGAACTGACGAACTGACGAACCGACGGACAGCAACGGACTGTCAATTGACGGACGAGTTGACTCCTAGTGGTGACTGGTGGTGACTGATGGTGACTGGTTGGGAGGTTAGTGGGCAGGCAGGCAATAGTTTTTTTGTTCAGTTTTGTTTTCTAGACTTTTTTTCACGGTGGCTGTAGTAGTAGTAGTAGTAGTAGTAGTAGTAGCAGTAGTAGTAGTAGTGGCGGGGAGACGAGCAGAGCTAGGAGCTGACGCTGGTAGAATCTGCAAACGTCAGTTTTACCAATATAACCATCATCGTTATCATACTCCTTGCCACTATTTGTACACTCTTTTTACAACTTCAATTTTTCATTACAAAACATATCACTTCGTTAATTCAATATTAAAAATATCCAATCCAAATTTCATTATTAACGCTAGACTGCCCACTCTTACAATTCATTTATATTTCAATTCAAACTCAGCCTTCTACTTCTTCACTGCCAGTCGCTTTTCGACCTCTCTACCCCAGATCGAAAAACTACTTACAATTTTTTGCATGCTCAGTGAGTGACTTAAACTTAATGAGAATTAGCTTAGTTTTCGGAATCCCCTGAAAATTACGTGAAAACTATCAACTGAGTTTAATATAAATTTTAATTACTTAAGGGTCAGTTGTTTCTCGTCCTTATTCATTCACCTTTCTTCACCATTCAGGGGATTCCGTTAAAAAATTATATGAAAAAACTCGAATCACCCCAATGCTCACGCAATGTGTAAAAAAATGCCGTAACCTGGTAAATAAAAGAAAATTAAGAAGGAAATTCTAAAAAATAATCGATGATGCAAATGATGGATTAAAAGGCTAATCTCACGAGTCGAGAGAACATCAGACACCACTTTCTTTTCTCTACTCGTACTATCATTTCGGATTTAATCGGCAGCAATGAGAATGAATCGTGATCTTGAACCAGCACCGAAAGTCTCTTCGGTGATCCTATGAAGGTAAAGACTATAAATACATACTCCCTATCCTTTCCCAAAATCATTCCAAATTTTTTTCGAGATATGGATCCTGATTAAAGAAATCATGATTGTCAATGACACTCAGTGATACTACGTGCATTATTGCAAAGAGTACGGTACAAGCGGTACTTCCAATACCTACTTGTAATCGTGGACTGGTCCTTCAGCTTGAGAGACTCTGAAAAAGTTAGTGAAAGCTACAAAAGGTAAGGAAATTACCTGGAATTTCGACTATTCGACGATCTTCGTGGACTCCTGGAGATAGACCTAAAAAAGAATTAAAACAATTTTTGTTATGTTTCTGCAGCTGTTTGAGTTGCCGATTGGTCCTGTTCGATAAATTTTTTTTTTCTACTCGCACCTGAAAAATTAGTGAAAAGATTCAAAGATCTCTTCTAGGGGCTTACCTCTGATAGCGACCAATTGACTTCCTCCGTGGGCTCCGAGATCTGGACCTACAATATCGTGAGAAAAGAAACATGGTACTTAAATCTGGTTATTCACTAACAATAAGCGTATACACAAGAAAGAATATGGTGAGAGAATAGAAGGCACTAAGCGTTTAAAGAGACTAGAGTTAGTGCTATCTCTTAGACTTTCTCAGGACATTCTATTTATCATTTATCAAGCATCGCCCCCATTGCTTGCTCTTCGGTTAACTTCGCGAATATGTGCTAATCGCACCTCTACAACTTTCCCTCACTAAGAAACCACTCCAAAGAAAAGAAGAAACTTTCCCTCATAAGTTTAAGTTCTACTTCTCAACCATTCATCACCAAATTTGCTAGCCCGAAGAGCACCATGTCTCGTAAACGATGTGGGATAAATAGATTGTACTAACTACATTCCTACGGAAAAATGATGAAATGTAACAGTACTCTAGATGGCTGCTTCGATTTGTAAGAAAAGTGCACCTAAAACTTGAGAGTGCACTCTTCATTCCAAGTGTGTTCGTCACTTCACCATATACCTACTTGGTGAGGTATTTTGGCAACTGCTCCAACATTAGTAGGGCTGAAAACTATTTGAGGGAGTAAATATGAGATGTGGCTTACCTAGAGGAATACCTGGGACCTGGTCTGCGTCCACCACCGCCGCGACGACTTCTGCCAGAGGACATCTCCACTCGCACTCTTGTACCACAACAACGCCTACAAAGAAATTCAAAAATCAAAATTTGCAGTCGTAAAAATTTCGAATTGAGTTGGAAGCGCCAAAAAAAAACTTATTAAGATCTTACACTCCGTCTAATCCTCTCACTGCATCCTCAGCATCTCTGGGGTCTTCGAATTCGACAAATGCAAACCCAGGTGGATTTCTGGCAACCCAGACATTTCTTAGTGGACCATATTTGCTGAACGCACTCTCGATTTCATGTTTACTGGCACTACTGCCCAAGTTTCCAACGTAAACCTTGCAAGATAAGTCCCACTCGCGATAGCGTGACATGCTGTAAAAATATTTTAATAAATAAAATTGTTCCTTTTAAAGCTGTTGGAGCAACGGACAAAAAGTTTTTTCGAATATATATAGTTTTTAGGCCACAAAAGTACATGGATTGAGATTTCCTTTTTCCGAGGAGGGTTTCTCGAAGTCAGGAGGGGAGGATGCTCCTTATTTTTTGAAAAAACTAATTTTTTTTAGCTAAAATGGGAAAGTTTCGGCTAGGGTTACGTTTTAGGTTAGTTTAGCCAAAACTTACCCATTTTAGCGATTTTAGCCAAAAAAATTAGTTTTTTCGAAACCCTCATCGGCTAAAGGAAATCTCAATCCGTGTATTTTTATGGCCTAAAAACTATATATATTCGAAATGACTTTTTGTCAGTTGCTCCAACAGCCTTAAATGGAAAATTCAATTCCCACTTGTAAGTTACTGTTTGCACATATGTATTTGTGTTAAAAGTGTTTTAATACACCTGTTTTCAATTCCGAAAATTTCAAAAAGAACGTCAATAAAATAAAGCTATTTCTATTCAAAGCACGTGTACCTAGTTATCTAATTTTAGAAGCAATATGATTTCTTTTCTCTCTTGCGAATCGATAAAGTCAGGGAATTTCAGTAAATAAATAAATCTAGCGGGAATCGGGGGGAGAGCATTAAGACTTATCTAAAAATCAATAAAGACTTGTTATCTAATGCATGTTTGTGTTGAATCTACTCACACTGCTAAACAATTCACAATCTTTCACACAAAATTAAAAACCTTTCAGGCAAATCTGTTGGTTCCAAAGAATCAGACCGTAAACATCAAATAAGGTTCACAACCAATATCGGTGCATTTATAAAATCATTGCATTATCAAACGAAAATATCGCTAGCATTTACAACAAAAAAAAGTGAAAGGCAAACAATCGCCATTTTACGGCGATTATCGTATCGGCGTGTCGGTGTCGTCGCTCACCATGCCGAAAATAATTAGAGCAGAAAATGATAACCAAACCCTTTTGAGGTTATTTAACATATTACAGTAAAATAAAGGCTTTTTCCCAAAATTTTCACATTTAACTCAAAAGTGTAAATTTGGCAAAAACTAAGGGCGTTCGTAACCTCGTATAATGCAAATATGTGCGAGAAACCGACGCCATCGAATGGACGTATTTCTTCTGATTCTCGAATAATATTATCGTTTTCGGTAATATGTTTGAAGTTAAACCGTAGAAAAAAAAGTATATCAAATAAACTTGACTTACTTTTTTGTTGAAGAAGTTGTTTAGGAAGAATAAATTACTAAAAAAAGATCCACAATCGTGCACGTTCCTCTCACTCAACCGCACACGCAGAAATGCGACAGCAAAATGGCGTAGAAAACAGCTATCAAGCTCCCGCCCGCTCCAAAAAAGAGACGCCATTTTGGATTTATTACTCTAGTCAAATTAGATACTTTTCATTATGTACAGTAACCATGCCTTCCCTTGAAAACATGTCAACCCAACCCTGGTTTTCATTAGAATTTTATGGAAACCAGGGTTGGGTTGACTTTTTTTCAAGGGAAGGCATATATAAATGCCACTGTACATATGTATGTATGGTACATACATACTATTTAAATGCAATTGTTTTGTAATAGGGCTTATATTTAGGCTTACATACACCTTACAGCGTTATTAATTCATAAAGTTTATAAATATGAATGATTTCTCAGAAAATGTTAAGCACTAATTTTGACTAATTTGAGAAAAGTTTGATATAAAAAAAGTTCTAGATGTGGAGCGTTTAAAGAATTGTTCATGACAATGTTATTTTCTAGATTTAAATATTTTATTTTACTAATTTACAGGATGCACAGGAAGTCGTTTGAAGTCAATTTTCTCGAGTTGTACAAGAGGTTTTAATTGTTCACCGAATAATCTCATATCCTCAGCAATCGCATCTTGTCCGGATGGAGCAAGAACACTGAGTTCGACGAGGTAGCTTTGGGACATAGCTTCCATACTATCAGTGATCTTTCCTTGTACCATTTTAAATATTTTTGAGACTGTGACTTTCATTCGACCTTTTCGAAACATATATCCACGCACTATGTATTCAAAATCCAGTTTAAAGCCTAATTCTGATAAGAATTCAGCGACAGTATTGCTAGTAGCGATGTCTAAACTGCTTCGAATTAATGTTGGTCGAGATTTGTCTCCGATTTCTGTCTGGCCAATATAGCGTAATTGCCAAGGCATTTCTGGGTAATCTAGAGCTCTTCGAACTCGCAGAAGAAGAGGTTGCTCTTGTTGTTGCGGTGTTGATGGTCTGAAAGTTTTTGAAAAATATTATACTTACAATTGCAAAAGAAATAACATAATAATAAATCAAAATCAACTTTCTGCGACTCTTACTACCTTCTAATACTAAAACACATTTCGTGATCGTGAAAAGTCTCTGGACCACTGTCCACATTATCACACAATCCTCGTAGTCTGTGTAATAAAACTTCAACTGCACTATCCAGTACAGAACCTTGCAAAAGGTACTCTTGGTTCGGTATTATATTCGTTTTCATTGCGGCAGTCATACTGTCCATTGCTGTAGTTATTGGAGCAGACATGATTCTCGTTAATTTCTGGCTTTCTCGCAATCAATTTTCAATTAGATCACCAACAGATTCACTATCGAAGGGTTTACAATTATTTAAAGAAACTTTTCATTCAAAAAATTGTGTTTTACACAATTGCTCCAAAATCTTCTTTCACTGTAAATCGATCATATACATTGAACACGGTCGTATAAACAG
>CAJFCO010000141.1:709591-728298 GCA_904066015.1 Synergus gifuensis
GTTCACATCGCCTTACTGATGAGTCCAGTGAACGGACCTGGGACGAAACATAGAAGAGAGAAGACATAGATGGCAACACGCCATATTCAGTAGGTAACATGCAATTCCTACATGACCACGCGTGAAGCGCCTCTGGCGTGCGAATTAAATATTTTCAAATTCAGCGCGAAATTTAAATTATACTTAAATCATCGTCTCCCAAATAGATGTTCCCAAACATAAAAATTTTGGGGTTACAAATAATTAGGACATGAAATAAGATACGATAAATCTTTATTCCTAATAATAAACAATCAGTATACAGAGTTCAATGTACATTTATTTACATGCTTTCTTTAAAAATTCCCATATGGATTTAGTACAAAATCTTTAATTTGTTTTAAGAACGCCCAAAATATCTTGATCTAAACAGTACTGTCCTAATGCTCCGGTTCTGAATAATCTAATAAAATGTTCTGCAGCATACGCATAATGTGGTTTTGTAACCAACTGGCCATCATAGTTCCTAATTTTCAACGTAATCCCTAAATTAACTGCTATCCCTCCAAGAACTTCAATTACATTTTCGCTTGGCTCAGGTAATCCTAATTTTTCAACATACTCAAATCTTCCCTGATTATTTAACCAAAAAAGTAAATAATCTACCATTTTTTCAGGCCCTACTAAGTGATCGAGTAAACATCCTACCAAAGATAATTTCATTCCAGCGTGAATATCATGAACTTCTGGGGAAAGAATTCCCGGAGTATCAACAAGATAAACATTCTCAGCAATTTTTACTCTAGTCATAACTGATCGGGTAATTCCAGCAACTCCACCAACTTTAGAAGAATTTGCTTTCCCGATATGTCTGTTTCTTAAACGATTAATTAAGGAAGATTTCCCAACGTTGGGAACACCAATTACCAATATGGAAAATTCACTTTCATGTTCACGATTAAAGCGATTCGACTCTAATATTAACTTTTTTGATAAGGGAAGAATGCTTTTCATCCCCTCACAGGTTTGATCTTTTAAATTTGTTAGAACAACGTTTTTTACGCCATCTCGATTCAAACGTTCAATTGCTAAGTCCATGTATTTCATGTCTGTTAAATCCTTTTTGTTGAGAACGAAAAGGTGAGGTTTTATACCGCCTAGGGTGTTTTTTAACTCAATACAACGCCCTGACAACGGAACTCTTGCATCGTGAACTTCTATTATCAGATCGACGTTTTTCAAATTTTGTTGCATCTTCTTCAGACTTTTACCCATGTGGCCTGGAAACCATTGCAAGAAATCTTTACTCGTAACTTTGAAATTCTTACGAAAAGCGGAAGTTGCTCTGCTTCCTATGGAAGTTGCCATTCTTTAGTCGAGCAAGTCGCCAAATATCTGTATAAAAAGAGTAAAAGATCAGATATACACAAAGATAACAGAAAAATTCAGTAAGTTTAAGTTTTTGAGGTTTTTGAAAAATGTTTTTACTTTAATGACGAAAAATATTGAAAGGCAGTTGAATTTAAAATAAAACAACTGCTTTCAATGATTAAGAATTAGCTCGGCTTTTATTTTTAGAAAATTTAGGTTAAAAATTATCAAAAATTAATTTACACTTTAAAATTCAAAAAAATTTAAGGTTAGGTAAACTATTTTGTCTGCCCCGTTTACTCTTGATTATGTTAATTAATTAAAATGTTAAACGTACATCAGAATTAAAAGTCGATATAAAAAAACTACTATTGATATTAAAAAATTAACAAAAACAAACCTTATTCAAACGACTGCAAACGCTGCAAACCACAATGCAAACTATTCAAAATTTCAAATCGAAACCAATCGAAACTGAAATAGAAATCTTGGAAATATTTCAGGTATGTTTCGTGGTTTCATGTGGAAATTTTAGAAATTTTACAATCTTACACTTACATGACTTACAGGTTAGATTCATGAATTGACACTTGACGGGCTTGACAGCTGATTTGTTTATATGCCTGGCTGGTTTATTTTTTCTTATACCATTTCTTATGAATTTTAAAATGTCAGCAATTTTCAAATCGCAATAGAATAATTTACCATTTTCATTAGTGCTGTAAAATATAAGACACAGAACAACTGAAAAAAATTTCATGCAAAATGTTGCATGAAATATTGTTATCACTTTGGGGATGTTCTACTAGTGTTCAAGAGATTATAGAAGCTGATGTAAGTTTTAAACCTAAAAATTGCCCTAAACTTAAAAATTATGTAATTAAAATATATATATCATTTCTTGGAAAACACATAAAAAAATGAAGGACAAAAAATTTGTTTCAGATTGAAGATACGAAAAAAAGTTTTCATCCAGGAGAAGGAGCATTAATAAGAAAGATTTTGGGCATAGTCAAAGAATGCAATAAGATAAGGAAATTCATTAAACTTTATTCGCCAGTTGGCGAACCGAGACGAAATAACAATGGTACTAAAGCATAAAACAGTTTTTAAAATGTTTAGTAGAATTAATCTTCGAATCAATTTTAAATTACATTTTAATTTAAAATATTTGTCAATCTACAAAGAAATTATTCAATACTCTTTTATAACATAGAATCTGAAGCAGTTCATGGATTATATTTAAGAGCTCTTTGTAATGGAATGGACGAGGCTCTTGAACCTTTTCGAGAAGAAATTATAGAAATGGAACAAATTGTACTAAATGATTCTCACACACCAGTTTCAATGATTCTTTGTCACTTGCAAAAGTATCTCTCCTTATTTTCTGTATTCAATGCAATTATTTCCGAGGTAACACATTTTTATAATTTATCTTAATTTTTAAAGAAATCAATATTAGTTTATATTTATTTTTCATTAAATTATAATAATTAAAAATAAATTTTAGATTCAAACTAGGAAACTTTATGGATGTAAATTACTACAGTGTGTACACCAACATTCGAATACAGGTGTTCCTGAAGTAAAAGTAGCTCTCGAAAAGTGAGTTATAATTATTTATTTCCGTACTTAAAAAATTTAATTTAAAATAATATGATTCCAGATTAAAAACCGAGATATTTTGAATTTAATATTTCAGAATAACACGTTGTATCCACGTCGTTTTCTACAAACATCTTATTAGTTGGCTTTTATATGGACATTTAGAAGATGTCCACGAAGAGTTTTTTATTCAAAAAAGGCCAGATGATGCAGAAGATTTAGGTATTTCAGTCGAAGGGTCAATTTCTAGTACTTCCGAAGTAAAATGCTCTAGTATGTGGAACTATGATTTAAAAGTAGACATGCTTCCTTCTTATATCAGGCTGTCTTTGGCTTCTAAAATTTTGGCAATTGGACAAACTATTATCATGTTTGGAAATGATCCGCGACAGAAAAAAGGTACAAATGTCCTTTTTTTTTAGTTATTTTCCTTATTACTAGTTTCATTATGTGCACATTTTTTCTAATATTAAAAATGTAAATTTGAATAGAATTTAGCAATGAAGTCAAACTGGAGAATTCAGTATGGGGCGAGAAAGAATACGAGCACTTTGAAAAGCTCCAGAGTCTTCAGATGGAAACAAAATTCAATGTCGTGGAATTTGAGAAAACTGTCGATAATTTAAAGCGATGTGTTACTGAGCATTTATGGCAAGTAACAGTGGAGGAAGCACAATTGATGCAGCAGTTGAAATTAATAAAAGACTTTTATCTCATGGGGCGTGGCGATTTGTTTTTGGAATTTATCAGACTCACCACACGTATTTTGAATAAAACTCCTACAAGTCACACATCGAGAGATATTAATTTCGCTTTTCAGACGGCTTTACGAAAATTACAGTCCAGCGATGAAAGCGCTATAGACTGTTTTATTTTCTCAGTAGCGATTCCTCCAACTGAAAGTGGTGCAGCAAATATAGCAAATGACGGAAATGCTGTTAATAATTTTGACAAAGAACGGGAAGATCCTATTGGTAGAAAATAATTTTTAAAACATTTGTAAAGACAAAAGGTACCATAGTAATTTAAAATTATTTATTAATCGTGATGTTATTCTTTTCAGAAAAGCGAGGGTGGGGCTTAATTGTTTTACAGTACAAAGTTGTTTGGCCCTTGCACTTACTCTTTAGTCCATCAACTTTAAAAGATTACAATTGTTTGTTTCGATTTCTGTTGAGAGTGAAGAAAACACAAATCAATTTGTGGAATCTTTGGCGGGAGCAAGCACGATTCAAAAATATGTAATTACAAATTTTAATAGATCGTACTCTTAAATTGAAAGTCTTCATAAAAAATTCTACAATAATATTAGCTTTTTAACAAAATATGAATAGATATTGTTTATTGTGATTTTCAGAGAAATAAGCGTGATACAATTACGCAACAACTTAATATTTATTGTGGACAATCTGCAGTATTACCTTCAAGTAGACGTCCTTGAAAGTCAGTACACAATAATGGAAAATACCATGAAAAATACACGGAATTTCGAGGAGATTCAGCGAGCTCATTCCGTTTTCATGGCTAATGTACTGTCTCAAACTTTCCTTCTGAGTAATAATACAAAAAAGAAAAATCCAGTAAGTTCTTAAGAAGAAAAATTTTAAAAATATTTATTAAATTTCATTTTGATATTTGAAAATATCTTTAATCTCTTTTTTAGGTGAATCAATTGATACAACTTTTACTACGTCTTTGTGATGATTTCATTTTACAATCATCACTTTGGGATGTTGATAATTTGTTAGATACGGAGAAAGAAGAGCTTCAAAAACTCTATGATACACTCGAGAGTTTAATGGACTGGTTAACGAAAACTTTGAGCAAAGTTCGTTCACAACCAAGTGGAGAACATCTGGCTCAATTACTTTTAAGACTCGACTTTAACAGGTGGTTTAGTAAAAAATTATAAATAATTTAATCCCCACTTGAGTCTTTAAATTATATTTTAAAAATAGAAGCCATTACCATTGTCAAAATCATACACTTTTAATAATTATAATTTGCTTCTGAACTTTTATCGATTTATATTTGTTTCAGTTTCACAATTAAACATTTAATTCTAATTCTGACTAATCTTTTAAAAAACTAATCAATTTAATTTGATACTAAGATTATTTTCTAATAAAAACTAAAATATGAAAAAAAAATCAAAACAGTTTTAAATGTCATATATCTTTTATTTCTTATCCGTCGTAATAATTCATTCACTAGAATCAAATATAAGCATTAGCTTCGTAACACGCTGAAGTCATTGAAGCTACCTAGCAATATACTCACACCTATACAAACACAAATCAATAAACAATATAGTGTTTTTTTTTATAGTTGTCCGCTAAAAACAAAAAATAGTTTTCAGGTTGCTTTACACCAGCGGCTGAGTATATTGTAAATTGGCTAGATCCTTAGTTTATCGATTTACATTTCTTACATAACTTTTAAATAACAGCCAATCATGAAAAGCATAAGAAATTTCAGATTCCTAAAGCCTCGTAGAAAGTGCGATCGCTCATTAAATAATTTTTTATTTGTTCGATTAGTTATTCCAAATTCTATAAAAACTTTGAATTTAAAATTCAACGTCTTTACTTTCAATTGCATCGATCTTTTCTAAAACCATTCTTTTCAAACCTCAACGAAAAATACATCATTCTGTTATTTTTATATACATGATATAACAGCTGGATACATATTAATAATATTTTTGTTAAGAGGAATGACACATTTTTACAGTTTTTTTAAGTGAAAAAATCACAGGTACTCACAATATATAATCGTTTAACTTCGATCATTCTCTTCAAATTAAACTACTTATTAACGAATCGTTTCTAAGTAAGAAAAAAGAATACTTTGAAAATGTTTACAGTAAATATATATTACAGATTATGCGATAGGGTGATGAAACTCGGAACGTTCTGTGCAGGATTATTTCAAATTATTCTTCCTTCTATCCAGTTGAGACAAAATTGCAACCTTGCTTTGTAGAATATACAATTATTATAGCTTCCGTGCCTGAATAATATCTAGGAAAATGGGCTAAGCTACTCAATTTTCTTATAGAAAACATTCCTTTCATTGTTTTCCTCAGTTTCTAATTTTTTCCCGTAGGTCTTTCTTCTGTCATAAATAATTGTTCACTGTTCATGAATAGATTGTAACTTGACTACCCTACAGTTTCTTATCGACTTAGAATCATATAATTAAAATCGCATTTGATCAATAAACTACGATTTGGGTGATGTTTCACATAAATTAGAGAAGACACGATTCGAAATACACACGAAAGATGTATTTTTTTAAGAAGGTCCAAGTCTTCGGAAGTAAATGCGAGTAAAGTCTCTCTTCATGATACGTTGGCAGTTTCAACGAGATATTAAAATTAAAATAATAGAATAATCAATTAATCCGCAAAATAAAAACTATCGAATTCGAACAATTCTTTGTCCATTTGAAAAATTTTCAAGCTCTTAAGCCGAATTTCGTCCACGATACTTAAAATAATAATCTCTACCAAATCTCAAAATCCAATTTTTGCTCTTTTATTCCTTCCGGCATGGAAAAACTCAAATTTGATGTGACGCAAATTACTTAAAAATGGCTGAAAATGAATGAAAAAGGCGAAAAGTATTGAAAGATGCGCAAAGTATGTATAATCTAGTAGGCTTAAGGGAAAGGCACGGACGGTTCCCTTGGGGATCCACGTATATGGTATTAATTTTCCGACTTTTTAAACTAATACCTACTACTTATTTTTTATTGCACCAGTAAGGGTCCAGACTCCTATTTCTGGAAAAGTCGAAAACGACTTTAAGATTTTGCGCACGGTACTCGTACGTTCATTGAATGCTACAACTGGAACATCTCGTCCTGTTGTTGCTGAAGTCTCTGCAGTGACGTCTTCACTCTTCGCCCTTGTGTCATCACAACGGTGGAGGGAAGACTGTGAACGTCGCCTGATGAAAATGAATTTACTAACTCGGAAGTCGGCACTGACGTGTAAGAATTGGAAGTAACTGGGTGAGAGTTACGTAACCTTGCGACAGCTTTTCGTTTCTGTACGTAGGAATCATCACCTTCGTGACAAAATCTGGAAAATTCAATTTAATTGATTAGTTAGTTCAAAGACAAAAAAATAGAATTAAAAGTAAGAGTGTTCGAATTTAAATTAATCTAGTTAGATGAATGAATAAAATAATTTACTGTAATTTCGAACAATTACTTTCCTTTGCATCCTTTTTCTTTTTAATTGAAAAGCCTTTAAATGCTATGCTTATAAAAAAAAGTCAACCTTTTTACATATTTGAAATTAATTATAATTTCCCATTAAATTGAAGGACATTCTTGAATATTATATCGCTTTATTGACTTTATTTCAAGTTCTGTATAAATACTTTCACTCAACTGTTATTATTATATTATTATTGTGGTAGGAAAGAAAAGTTGAACTTGAAGCTTGAAAAGCAGCACACGATAATTTTTTTCTTTTCCGTTCACTTGAAAAATTAATTCCTGGTATCTGTCTTGTTTTCACTCAAGTACTTCTTCTATACTGAGAGCCAAATGTCAGATTGAGTATTTCTATCTTCTTCGAATAAATCAAATATGCTTCATTACTATCATTCATAAAAATACAAAATCTTGAAGAAATTATGAATTACAGGTTTCCATGCACTTTATAATAATATGTTAATCAGGGTCCGACACATTAATTTTAAAATTTCTGTAAATATTACTTTTGGAATGTACTCGAAGATAAAAAATATTTGCACAGTAAAGTAGAAAATGGTTAACTTACTCACTGTTTCCCTGAGCGCGCCTGACTTCTTTCTTTACACTAGCTATGGACGAATCCATTCTTGCTAAGAAATCATCTGCCGAACTTTCTTGATCTAAGGACGAAGACATCGAAGACGACCTAGAAGTCTGTAAAAATGAATATACTTCATTATAAATATCGACCTTCTAAATTTACATAAGAAGTAACTTAAAATCTTATTGCAACTCGCTTTAATAATTTTAGTATAATATTTTCTAAACTTACACTTGCAATAGTGTGATTAGACTCGGACTCAGTTGAAGCATCATTGTTTTGCATAGATAAAGGATTATCCACAGGTACAGGGATCAATAAATATTCTCGCAAGAATAAGCTATCCGTTGCCCACAGTCTATTTGCTCTTCTAATCTGTTCCGTCTGTGGAAAGAAAGATTTATCTTCATAATGACAATTTAATTATAATTAAGAATTATATCTACTACTAAAAATGTTTTAACGAATAACGAAATTTAAACTTAATAAAGAAAATCTTGTAAAGATTATTTCCTGGAAATTACGCGATTAAAAAAAAAAGATCTTTAGATTAGATATAATCATCAGGTTCTTTATCAAAATCATACGTCATGGACATTTGATAAACAAAGAATTTAGACAACCAAATATTCTTACGGCTGATTCAGATAGTTTTATAGCCAATAAGACAATCTGTCAGCCAATAATGATATAATCGGAAAATGATACTGGATATAAAATGCAATTGTGTAATACATTGTGTTACGCACGGCGTATAAGATACATGATAACGAAAGATCTATTGCCATTTTAGTGCTTTATGAATATTCTAGAGCATAAGTAACTCAAAGACTTATTATCTATATATACTTATTACTCAATTCCGAAGGCGAACATTTTTATCGCTCTAAATTTAATTTTACAGCTTTAAAATAATTTACAAATGGGGTGAAGAAAAAAATGTATGATTCAGAATATTTGAATGTATAAATCAGAATATCTGTCAGGGTAAAATTTTATAAACAAATATATGATTTCTGTAAAGAAGACTCACATATAACTGTGCTTAAATATAAATTGCATGTTTTATAAAGCACAATCTGATACATAGTTTGACTTAAAGAAACCAACATAAACATGCATGCATTTTTATTCTCAGAAAGCTTAACAGTTTAATCCGCTTTTTATCTTCTTTTATCATTACATCTAAAGCTAAAGCAAATATTTTCTATACAAAATAATGAATGAGAATTCATGTCAGGAAGAAAACAAACCTATCATTTTTAGATATGGCAAATAAAATTAGTGATTGAAAGATTTTTTAACCTTTGAGTATAACTCAAGAAATTTATAATATCTATTGTATAACGACCTCCTTAAAAACCG
Organism: Synergus gifuensis; assembly: GCA_904066015.1. NCBI lineage: Eukaryota > Metazoa > Arthropoda > Insecta > Hymenoptera > Cynipidae > Synergus > Synergus gifuensis. The sequence goes on from CAJFCO010000141.1 coordinate 718,722, forward strand.
TAAGATGATTACGAGCAGATAAGTTTATTGTGATAAAGAGAAGTTTCAAACGACCTTGGAAAAAGATCATTCAATCGTGGAAATGTCACATGAAAAAAACTTAAATATCTCTTCTTCTAAATCGCATAACCCAACAAAATAATAAAACTGCAAAGGTGCAAAGCCAAAGAAACAATAGTCGTAATAAATTTTATTTAAATTATTACATTTTTTAAGAACTAAAATCAACTCTACGTTGACAATTAATTATTCCAAATATATATTAAATTCATCAACAAAATAATATAAAGAACAATTCAATAGATAACTTTCGAATAAAATATTTAGAAACTATACTGAGGTGTGTCCATTATTACTCCACATTTAGCATGCCCAATGCGTAAAAATCATTGATTTAAATTTACGAAATGACAACTTTAAGGTTATGTTAAATTATGCATTTACTTACTATTTTTAATCAACTGACTGACACAAAAAGAAAATTCTTTTGTGAAAAAGGATATTCTAAATGTTATTAAAAGGAAAAATCAAGACAAGAAAGCAAATAAAAGGCTTCGCAAATTCGCAAAAGAAAAATAATGAATAGAAAGTGATAGAAAGTGACATAGATTTAATTTTATACGCACCGAGACTCCGAATTTGAGTGCAATTCCTTGGAGCGTATCTGCCTTGGAAACAGCATGTTTGACAAAGATTTCATTTTTTTTCATGTGTTTGGCCGTGCTCCCGTATTTTTTGAGCGCCTTTCCCGAGTTACGAATTGATCGTCGCTCTTCCATTTCATCGTCACCATATCGCTCCATATACACTAAATAAACTTTACCTCTATCAACAATAGTCAAGGGATCATCATGAGACAAGCGAGCACTCACTAAACTAAACTAAAATGACTATCAAAGTGGAATGATCAACTCAAATGACTCAAACTTTTATTTTATCAGAAGAGAGTCCATGGAACACAACAACAAGAGAGCAGGCGACAAAACAGCTGTTTCTGTTTCAGGTTCAGATTGTTCAGATTGCAGAGAGCCATCAGAATTGAACGGCGCGAAGTTCAAACTACGATACGTTCATTTTTTTTAGATTTGTACAATGAGTGATCTAGGTCGTTAACAAAAAGCAAAGATTTTTAGAACCAATTACAACCTCCACCACTGATCTCTAAATAGTAAGACTTACAAGTATGTATTTATTTTTACTAAACACAAGTCTAGTTGAAATGCAATAATTTGAATTTTTCGCGCACTTTTATAAGTGCTGCCGCCACGTGGTGAGTTTTGCAAGTCTAAAAATTTCATACATGTAAAAAGAATGCCTTTGTACATGTATATGTATGTATTCATTGACATTTTGACAGTTTTGACATTTGACATGTACATGAAAAATCGAAATTCGACATTTGACTGATTTGATTTGACAATCAAGATGATTGATTAATGATTATCGTTTCGTGAGAATATAAAAAAAACAATGCACACTAATGTTAATGACAGAAGTTCGAACAGATTATTAATATTTCTTTAAATATAATCTACAATATAATAAGCATTCAGTTTTTTAAATTCTAAATCTGTCAAATTTCTGGATTTGAGGTTAATTTTCAAGCATTTTTGAAAGGATTGACATCAAAATTAACAAGGCATTATCGCAAAACGCAAAAATGCTATGTAATTTTGATCAATAAGTGTAAGAATTTCTCTATAAGTGTCATTCGCCTCGTATTTCAACCTGGTATATTTTTCTCCCATTTTTCCGCGTCCTTGATCTTGCTTGAATCCGTGACGTTGCACCACATTTATACGAATTTTTAAAGACGCCTCACGGCGTCACTCCGGACCTCCGGTTGAGTTGGTTGTTGCAACGTGGAGCATATTTTTTTGCAAAATAAAATTGCCGGTCTTCACAACTAAAAGGACTACATAAAACCCAATCAATGTCCTTGACCTTTTAAAGCGATTGAATACGTGTAGATTTCCGATTTCGTCCGTTGACTCCCGAGAAGGAGTCATAGCGGGATCATCCAGACGCAGGATTGCGATTCTTAACCGGAATGTGGTAACAGGTTACCTTGAAGCTCTAAAAAAATCTACAAAAAAAACCACATAGCAATCTTCATCGACAGTACGAGCTCAACTTTGTTCGTGTACTGATATCAATTGTGTAGTTTTCCTTTACACGTTCGATAAAAAACGCCTTTGTTTTACGATACAGGATTCCCTTTTGATTCAAGATGGGATACCTGAAAAATATAGGCGCTGGAATTATTTATATTGGAGTGATTCTTGCCATTTTAGCCTTCGCTCCTGGACTTCCTCCAAATGCGAATTTCACCGAATACAAGTAAGTAGAATGTTTAATACATATTTGACCTCTGACCCTATTATATCTATATCCTTTTTTATCAAGTCATTTCATGAATTTTCTGTAAATGGAAAAATTCCCTAAATAACACCGATAATAAGTAAATAATTTTTAAAAACTTAAAGAGAGAAATCAATACCAAAAGTGCATTATTATAATATTAGTCTTAACAGTTGAACAATTATTTCCATAAAAGTGAACAATGAACAAACAATTTCTTTATCACTTATGTAATAAATATAATGGACACGAGCTTTTCATGTTCCGTTTAGAGGTAATAAAATGAATTTTACTAACCATAAATTTAATAAAGTATTACGCTTCAGAAGAAATAGAGTTATCCGTACTATGTGTTTAATTTTAATATTTTTAGAGCAGAATATTATTTTACTATTGTATATAAAGGTATCATTTAAAATATTCCATAAAGAAAGAAATTAATAATTTTATATTTGTCTTATTTTTCAGTATTGTATCGCCGAAAGAATTGACAGGCCTTTTGAGATTAAATGACCGATTAAACAATCCAGAAATATTATTAAAAGGAAAATTACATGGCCCTGAAGCATTCGCATCTTATAATGGAGAACTTTATACCGGCCTCCATGGTGGTTACATCGTTAAAATCAAGGAAAACGAGGAAGTTATCCCTATCGCCAAATTTGGCAAAAAATGCGGTAAGCTGAAATATTTTAATGTTATAAAAAATAAATAAAATTTTTTGTAAAACGAAGATGAAATTAAACCAGAGGAGGATTAATTATAATATGTAAAAACATTTAAGTGAGACTTGATAAATTCTTGAGTCATCTAAAAGTGAAAATCCTTTTCATTTCATGCGATAAATTAAATAATATATGTATTTATAGAAGGTGACTGGCAGGAACATATCTGCGGTAGACCTCTTGGTCTGCAGTTCAATAAAAAAGGAGAACTCTTTGTGGCAGACGCGTATTATGGAATTTTTAAAGTCGATGTAACCTCAGGAAAATATGATAAAATCGTCGATATCAAAAAACCAATTGAAGACAAAGCTCCAAATATCATCAACTCTTTGGAGGTCGCAAGCAACGGAGATATTTATTGGACTGATTCCAGTAGTGAATTCGCACTTCACGATGGAGTTTACACCGTTCTTGCAGATCCGGATGGAAGGTAATACACACCTTTAAAAATTCAGTACTTAAGTTTAATTGTTGAATAATACCTGTAAATTATTTCAATATTATAACTACATTATAAAATTATTATTTCAGACTTTTGCGTTACAATGCTAAGACAAAAAAGAATGAAGTCCTCGTGAAGAACCTCGGTTTTGCCAACGGAGTTTTCTTGAACGACGATGAAAGTTTTGTTTTAGTAATGGAAACTTTAACATCTCGTATCACAAAGTATAACCTAAAGGGACCTAATGCAGGAAAACAAGAAATATTCATCGAGGGACTACCTGGTTTGCCTGATAATGCACACAGCGACAGTCAGGGTGGAATTTTGTTATCCCTCTTCACCTATGCTGATGCCCAAAATCCCGCAATCTTCCAATCCTTGATGCCGCATCCAAACATCAGAAAAATGTTTGTTAGATTTCTTTACATCTTAGAAGCACCCTTCAAAGTTTTGCAGACATACTATCCAAATTACTACGCCGAAAGAATTATCCATTATATTGGCCATTTCGGCAGCGTTGCTTTCTTAGGGTCAAAATATTCGACGATTCTCCGAATCAACCCCAATGGAAAAATCATCGATGTCGCTTATGGAACTGATGGAAAATTATCCTCTATCAGTTCTGCATTCATTTTCAAAGATCATTTATGGTTGGGTTCACCGCTTAATGACTACGTTGCTCGAGTTGAGCTCAAAAAGGCGTTCCCTTCTTTAGCTTTGATCCAAAAACCAACTGGCACCGTTAAAAATACTAATAACATTCCGGAAGAACCTAAAAAGGCTCAGAAGCAATCTGCTGAAGAGAAACCCAAAGCAAAGTCTGAAAAACCGAGCGGCACTGATGCCAAAGCTCAGAAACAAGCCAAGACTAAATCGTAAGCAAGTTTTTTTTATTGATTTTCACAAGGACAATTTTTCTTTTTGACATTCCAAAGCTATTCCTACTTTTAAAAGATCAAATAAGTCGAAAAATGAGAAATAAGTGTGTTAGAAATATTTCAAACAATTTGAAATTTAAGACAATTTCGAAATTATTCTTTTTTAATATTTTTTAAAACTATATTATTTCCATAATAGAATTTTATTGTCTGACAGTGAAATTCTATATTAGAATATTATAATCTTTAAATATAAGATTTAATATAATTTTTTTAACTGTGCACAAGCGAAAGAGTAAAGGTTTGCAGCATAAGAACTGACTCTTGTTAAAGTAAAGTTTATAATTATTGGAATGTATTCTTAAAGGGCTGTTATAATGTTCAACGAATTAGTTTTATAGTTAATATCCTGATAGGAATTAGTCAGATGAACAAAGTAAACATGCGAAATACTAAAGGTGCGATTGTGATCAAAATAAAAAATTCGTTTTGTTTGTATGACCAGTGATTAAATAGACAGTTTTAGTCTTTTTCAGTATATGTATTTACTACATATATTTTTTGTTTGGACGAAACAAATATTATTAATTGAAAGAAAATACTTAAGAGTCCAGAGAATAAATTACATTATTGTTGTTTTACTTTTATATTTTTGAAATATATATTACATGTGGCATTTGGCCAAATTTGAGTGAATTTTTCATTGTTTCAATCATTATTTTTAAGAATTTTAGTAATATTTTCTTTTATTTTATAAGTTACATTTACATTTAAACTACAAATTCAACCCTACTTGATAATAATAGTTTGTTATGCGCGCTTTCGAAAATCCGTTTTTTCAAACTATACTTATTTCAGCTTATTTTATCATTTTATTTTTTATACAATTTTTACAATTTACAATACTAGAGACAAAAAAATTGAAGAACTATAAAAAAATAAATGTAAAATAAATAAATCTATCTACCTGCTCAAAAATGGCAGTATCAATACTGTCTCGATATACGAAACATAAGCCTATTATGTTTTATATTTTTTAAAAGAATACCTACATATATGATATTCAAGAGTTTAAAAGTTTCAGCCAATCGACTTTTGCGAAGAAAGGGTGTCTTTTTATTTCCGGAATCGTCAAGCGCTCATTTGGCTCATGTTTAAGAATCTGGAACAATATCGTAAATTTTTTATAAAGAGAGTAAGTAAAGGAGGAAGGAATTTCAAAAATAAAAATTCTTACACTGAGTAAAAGTGATTTTGCGTTTTCCGGCATTTCATCTGGAATATTGATTGTGGAATGTGAATGAAATTCTCCGGAATGCTTTGATTGGAATTTCTGTAAGATGTAAATTTTGTCATTAATTTATATACATATATCAATTTCTTTTATTTTGGAAGCTTATTTAAATTTAGTACTTACGAATCCCGTAGAGAGTTCATAAAGCAAAATGCCGAAGCTCCAGATGTCGACAGAAGTCGTTTTAGTGACTGGAGGTGTAAAAGAGCACAATTCAGGTGCAGAATAAGGTTCCTTGAATCTTAGTAAATCCAAGTCATACCGAGGTACGATGTAAGTCATGATTGCACTTCCATTTTCATTAATTAAAATATTGTCAGGTCTTAAATGAGCTACTATCACGTCTTGTTGATGAAGCGATTCCAATGCCACTAATATTTGTGCAGCCCATAATTGAAGAACATCCGCAGGAACATTCCACAAAACCTCTTGTTCGCCTTCCATACATTCTACTTCCGTCCCAGTTTCTAATTTATTTTTAAAAATTGATTGTTCAATCGCTAACTTATCCTTTACATTTTCATAAAGTTGTGCAACTCCGTCGCATTCACGCTTAAAATTTTCATCGCTTGCCATCGTAGACAAATAAAATTTAAAAGTCTCTACGTCAGATGCGTTTAGTGATTTGCTTTTAGATAAATCTAACTCTTTTTTTAGTTCCAAATCTTCTACATCACTAATATTTTGTTCAGACTCTTCTACAAGTTTTGGCGAATCAGAAATTTTAGGTGTAGTTAGTTTCAGGTTTGTTATAGTACTTTCAGTATTGTAAAGCAGCTGTTGAGATTCGTTTAATCTAGTAGCAATGGAATTACTTTTTTTTAAAGTCGCGTTAATAGATAGAAGTAACTTTTGTGCATTTTCTACTAATTGCGTGGTGTGAATATCATTATGACTAGAATTTGAGGTGAGTTCTGGTTTATCTAATGTTTCAGAATCACCTAAAAAGTTTATTTGGAAAATGATTTCATTTTTGGCGGTTTCTTCTTGTCTATTGAGTTCTACGTTTTCGCATTTAAGTTTCTCTTTTGAACACATGGATCTATTGCATCCTTTCTCATGGTTAGGCTGAATTACTGCATCACAGCTGAAAGATCGAGTGTGTCCTTTTTTACAAGAGTGGGATTCTTTATTTGGTTTGTAGTGAGACTTTATAAAGTCCCATAATTTTCCTCTTCTGTAAAGTTGAAATGAGGATAAGAACACTACATTTTAGAATCTAAATTTAAAATAACGTACATTTTTATTTGTAATTCCCTTACCTGATGTATTGCAACACGAGAAATACAGTCGAATCTGTTTGAATGCAAGCATGTAATTGAACCATATAGGGCACTTTTCCACGTAAAATATAATGACTTATATCATTATTGCTCCCTTCTGGTATTTCTATTGTCTAAAATTAATGATTACATGTAAGATTATATTCCCGAGATATCTAATTTAAACAATAAATTACCATCTCACCTTAATTATCCTAGTAAAGCCTCGCAACGCATCTTTGACTATCATGACCGATTCGATCAATCCAAGAACTTTATAATTCTTCAGTTCACTTACAGGTTTATTTAATACTGATATGTTACAATTTAGATGCCTGTTATACAATTTCTCCGCCCTCTGTAAATACTTTCTAATCTTATCCTTAATCGTGGATTTTCTCTCCACGTCTGAATCAGTTTGAATTCCATTCATAAGATTAGAAATCCCTAATTTGTACTGCGTAAAGGCTTCTTCGTACTCTGCTATTGCCTCGTGTCGAAAAGCAGCACTCATGTGTGCAGCTGCGATTAAAATATATTGAGTTGAATCACTATTTGCCTTGAGTAAGTCGGATCCATCATGAATTATGGATACCTCTTCTTTAATCGCTTCCTGAGCATAAGCCACACCATTCGACATATTTTCATGATTGTTATTGCTATTTTGATTTCTCTCATTCTGAGTACTAGGTGGAACTTCTCCCTTCTCGTAATTTTGAGTTTTTAAATTATTTCTAGAAACCGCAGGTTTTGCTTGTTCAGTACAGATAAATTTACGGAAGCCTTTTGCAAGACTCTGTGAATTTCGGAAAGATCTTCGAAGTTTTTCTGGATTTGCTGTCGTAGGGCCTCGATCGTCTTCGGAGGTGTCCGTACTTATAGATTGAGAACAGTCAAGTAAGTGGTGATCCAGATGACTACTTTCGAAGAACTTGACGAAAACGTCGCTTGAATAGAGAGTTGGTTGTTTCGCTATGAATGTTAAAAGTCTTAAAGCACATTCTTTTCTCTCATTGATCACTTCCGTCTCGAAACGGCCGAAAAACCTTGGTTTTGGGAATGTTGGAAAGGATTCCTTGCTTTGAAGAGTCGAGTGTAAAGTACTGAGTGCTGAATGCAGTTTTCGGAAATCGCTGTATCGTTTCCAAACTGACACTTTTGATATAATCTCTGGGGATGTCTTCAAAAACATCTAAAATTAAAAGACGACAATAATTAAAAGCATATTAACTATGATACATCTTTAAACAGATTTAAAAAATACAGGCAGTAACAATTAATACAACAATGACAATTAAAATTAGAAGGCTTTTCAAATTGATATTCCAAAATTTAGAAAGTTCAAAAACATATTACATATATATTGTTCCATTAAAAATAATTTCTAATTAGAAATTATATATTGACATAAGCTATGTTATTATTAGAAATGGCAAAATCAATAAACTTACGATAGACGTCACTTTGTAAATCGTAAATCCCCTTTTGTGACGATCTGTTTCTGTGATGACAAATCGTCTCACCCATTTATCTTTTACAGGAGGCATTGTTAAATCGGTTAAAACCATTAAAACCCTTAAAAATCACCTGTTCACTCAAAAACACATTTCGAATGTTGATATCATGACAATTGATATATATCTCAAAATTGAGGTTATGTTAGTAAGATCGCGAGAGTGAAATATGATGAATGAAGTGTAATTTATTGAAAGGACACCGTTTTCAAAGCGTAATATAATATCACCTTTATCCGTAATCCATCTTTCTGATTACGTGTTTTTTTATCATAAAAGCTGTCTTTGGTAAATTGGTAAAATGAGGGTATTTAGGAAATTTTACACAGGAAAAATTCAATAATTTACGGAAATTTATTGGTTCCCTCTATAAAAATTTCCCTTGGAGGGAGCCAATCAGGAATTTTCTATTCTTCTGTATATAATCTGTGATTCGACCATTTTTGAAATTATTTGAACGAGCTTCTTCCTTCGAATTCTTCGAATTGACTGTTATACACGTTTATCTGAGTTAACTTTGTGCGGTGTTTTATGTTTTTTCCTAAATTTGTGGATTTTCGCAGGAAATCTTTGTATAATTAAACCTGATTTGAGAATCGTTGTAATTTTGGAATTTTGCACATATGAAAGAGTTTTTTTTTCCATAATGATATAGTAAAAAAGTGAAGTTTTGGTTGTTTGTAAACGTTGATCACGCGGGTAAGTTTGGTTATGTGAGGAATTTTTATCGCCAACTTCCCCGTGATTCTTGTAAGAAAGTCTCAGTGTAGATATTAGAAAAATAACTACTATTAAAATGTTCATCTTCGATATTTTGCACAAAGAAAAAATTTATCAGATCGTAGTGAGTGACCTAAGAAGTTTTGGGGTTAAATACCGCCACAAAAAGAATGTAGTCAAAACAGAGAAGCCGGGGAGAAATGGAAAACTCCCTCACAAGGTAGAAATAAAATAAAATACTATTAAATTCATTTTATTTTTCAAGCTAAACTTTTTGCTCAAAATGGTCTATCTTTTAAATAATAATTGTAGATGCTTTGAAAAATTGTATACTATATATAAAGATCGCAAAGGTTAAAACAACAATAAAAGGATTATATT
>CAJFCO010000141.1:728698-743482 GCA_904066015.1 Synergus gifuensis
ATATATATATATATATATATATATATATATATATATATATTATTACAGAAAAAATCGTATATTCTAATATTTTTTATTAATACTGTATTTAATAATTTCAACAGGTCTTCAAAACGGTATTATCAGCGCTTTCACTGGATCTCGTCAATTTATCGTCTGGAGCGATTGTCCACGTTCCAGTCTTCGTTAGTCAAGCATCCTCCTATCTTCTAAAACATATTGATCTCGAAGGAATATTTAGAAAAGCTGGTTCCAAAACTCGACAAAAAGAAATAACAATTCGAATGGACAGCGGCGGTGCCTTGGCAGACAAGGACCACGGCATCGATGTCGCAAATTGCTTGAAGACTTTCTTTCGAGATCTTCCTGAGCCTCTAATTCCTTATGCATATCACGATTTGTTTGTACGCTGTGTTATGCTTAAGAAAAATCGAGTAGAGGCTTTGCTTTTAGCTTGCCTGATATTACCGCCACTCCATCTAAACACTTTAGCCTTTTTTATGGAGTTTTTAAAAAAAGTAGCTTCGTACGAGGAGCTTAATAAAATGGGGTGTGCTAATTTAGCTACAGTCATTGGACCAAATATCATGCCTTTAAAGGAAACTACCATGGTTGCGGTTCAATCTCGACTAGAAACACACCTCATGGTTGTACAGGTAGAAATCAAATTTCTCAAGATTCTTGAAAACTATTAGAAAGTTCAGAAATATATATTTAATTTTCTTTGTTAAATTCGTTTTAGTTATTGATTGAAAATGCTGAAAAAATCGGTATTCTGCCCGATCACGTGGCGGAGTCAGTTTCACCTGAAATAGTTGGAAGCGTGGAAAATGAGCTCGACCGATCCGATTCGATTTTAACGAAAAGTAAGAAGAAGAAGCATCGTAGTGGAAGTCTCACACGTAAGCCCCATCTCAGTGCCTCAAATATCAATCTAAGTATGTTTGTAACTAATTTTCCAATCTAATTCCTAACTATAAAACTTTCCTAGTTTGTATAAGTTTGTGCTCGTCTTCATTTATCTATAACCTTTACTAATGAATAAGTGACTAACAAAAAAAAATTACTAAAAGCGAAAATAAGCATGAGTACTAATTTTGAAGGATATTAATTTAATGTTTCTAATTGAACCTTTTTAAGTGTATTTAACAATCGTGACTGTCTTTTTATAATTTTCTTCTAATTCAAAATTCTACTCTACTACTTATAGGTTTGATTTGGTAAGGTCGATTTTTAAAATTTGTTTTTAATCATTTATAGGGATGTTAAGTGGTTTGAAGAAAATAGTAGGTAAAAATAATTCACCACTAGACATTGAACCGATAAGCGATTCGTCCAACTCGGGTTTTTTATACACTCCATCTCTCAAAACCGGAAAAAAGCGGAAAGTGATGGAAACAGCGATGGATGAGAATTTTAAGAAGTAAGGATTCCAAGTATTCTAGTGCTTGATTTTTTATAGTCAAAAGTTGTAAAAAAAATGTTGTATATGCATGCTTGATTTAAGTATGGCTCTTAGTACTTGCACAATATCCTTTCACAGTAATTTAAATATTACTTTTCAATGTGAAGCTTCAATTCTTCCACTATATTTGTTATTTTCTATTATTGTATTGTTAAAATTTTTCTGATAGTATTTTTTTTTCTGAATTTTAATCATTGCTCCTCGCACAGCACACAATACGCGCTATATCAAAGTTTCTGATCGATTTGCAGACAAAATTTACTGGAAGTCATGCCTGAAAGATCCTCTCTACGTTCACGATACATGTTTCTTTCCCCAGTTAACAAAAACCCAAAGTATGTAATGCATGGTTTGGTTTTATTGATAGACCTTCGCCAAAAATCCTCGGATTAAATTTGAATATATTGGAATATTTTTGTTCAGTTTTCTGATGCTTTAAAATCTAAACGCTTTTAAATTCGGTTTCTAAAATATAGGTACTTTTGTTGATAGATTTCAACTAAACTACTAGTATTTATGACGAAGGTTATAGATAGAATTTATTTCAAACAGAAACTATTTTTAAATCCTCGCACCTTTTTCATTTCCTGTAGCCCCGCAAAAGACGGGAGTCCAATTCAAATATCCAGACTGTAAAAATATTTATCAAATAAAGTTCATACAGAAATGCAAGGATTCTCTAGGCAAAAGTTCTTCATAAATATAATTAAGGAGATGGATAGAAAAATAGTTTAAAGATAAAAAAATTTCTCTTTAAAAAAGGGAGTTAAAAAAGATTTAATTTAACTTATTAATCTATCCATTATTTATTTTTATAATCACTTATCTTTAAATCAAGATTTAAACTGTAAAATAACCACGTTCTTAATTCTAGGAAATCTTTCGAAAAAACGGAGAAGACTAAGAAAGTGAGACTTAGTTTCGATCGATTTGTATCACGAAGTAGACAAGTAAGTAAATTTTCAACATTAAAGTTTACACATTTCATTCGACAAAATTAATTCATATATATGTGAGTTAATAATGACCCAAAGAGTTGCTCAACACATTAAATGAATTACTTGTATAAAGGTTTTTTATTCAATACTTTACAGAAAACAGTGGAAGCAGAGAGCGTGACAGGTAAAGAGAAACCAAATCCAACTAGAGAAAGAAGTTTGAGCGTAGCCAGTCGTCTATCCGAATCAAGAAAGAAGCGTCGAACCATAAGCGACGAATCCTTGCATCATCCTCCTCCAGAGAACAAAGCCGTAAAATTGAATTCTCAAAAGAAATACGACGAAGTATTCATGGACGCCAATGTCAACTTATCAGACGTTGGTAGCGAGCAGGTCTTGTGTGAAATCAAGAGGCCTAAACGAGTTCCGATCCATTCCAAAAGAAGAACCTCCGACATTCACGTTCCTAACAAATCCTGCAGAGATCTGGATTCCAATTTACCTCCTGCTCATATGAACGAATATATTTCTAATGACGAAATATCGCTCCAAGGTTCTTCAGTGAATGAATTGAAAGATTGTGAAGAGTACGTCAAGATTCCAAAGAGTGAGTACGAGGAAATAAAAAGCCGAGTGTCAGCTATCGAGTCACGAATTTCTCAGGAGTTTAAATGCATTGCCAACCAATCTACGGATATTTTAACTACGCATTCTGTTAATAAAGTGCAGAGTGAATACGAGAAGACTTTGGAAGAGGCTAGCATTGGAAATACAATGAATGCTGATCATCTTGCGAAACGACTTGGGAAGGAATTAAAAATTAGGAGGTCTAGCGAACATAAGATCATTAGATCTCCGAGTGCTAGGAAAATTGGTATTATAAGGAGGAGATCTCAAGAGAAACCAGTGAGGTATTGATAGAAATTTTGTTTTTGTGAAACTTTATATACATACTTGAAAATTTAACAACATTTTTCATTTTCAATTTTTGTTTTTGCAGCAAACGAGTTAGTCGAACGGCTTCTTGGCACATTTCTGATAGAAGAGAATCCCATTCCTTGAGACGAACGACTTTGAAATTAAATAATTTTTACTCAAATACGGATCTAAATAACAGAATGAACAGCATTGACTACCCTAAATCGGTAGAGGCGGGTACGAATTCAATGGGAGCAGATACATTCTGCAGTGAAGAAACAAATGCAAGACTGAACTATTTACAAGAGCAACTAACTACTCTGATAACACATACAGCGGAACATACAAAAGGATCGTTGAATGACGAAGATTTTAACTCGATTGATGATGAAGTTTTCCAACCTGATACAAATAAAATGAACTTAAAAGTTAAGAGAGCATCTTCTTTCCACGGAGGTGAATTTATTGATAATTCAAGGTACTTCAATGAGAAGGTAAAAGAACTAAAGAAATCGAATAGTCAACAGAATGTTATTTTCAATAACGAACCCCTTGTGGCAGAGAATGTACCTTCAGAGGGGAAAAACAAGGTCATTACGTGGAAAGACGCTGAAAAGTAAGTATTTCTGTAATAAGGAACTTTAAGACAGTTAGGTTTGGATTATTTAAAATTTCAGTGTTCAAATTTAACTAATTATAATATGTTTGCTTTAGATATTTCAGATCCGAAGGTCAAACTGCGACACCAGTTCCAGTAACGGGTCGCGCATCTGTAGCAAAACTGCGTACACAAAATGCCGGAATGGTTTTAGCAAAAGCGAAGCTCTTCGACGAAACTAAAAGAACTCCTAGTCACTCGGAAGTCTCATCAGAAAGGAGAATCATCCAAAATCAAGACATCAACCGAAGACAATCAGCTAGACTCAAGGGAATCAAAAGTCTAGACTTGGACGTTACCGACAGTCCAAAGCGTCAAGTTCTTCGTACGAAGAAGAGTGTAAGTCCCAAAAACCACAATGCCAAAATTCGTATAGTAAAGACCCCGAATGTGTCACCAGTTATCAAAATGGAACTAACATTCGTTCCAAGGCAAGAAACGCCACTGCATAGAAAACACAGTGACAATAAACGCACACTGAGTTACCAAAAAGAAAACAAGAGCATGAAAACCCCACCCAGCAGAAACAATTCCATGATATACCAGGAGTCGAATCTCCACCTTTATAATCCCGATATAAACTATAAGACTCCTCTTATTAAGAAGCCATTGACGATTAAGACTCCTAAAAGTGCAAAGTGTTTGGCTCGTAGGCCAACAGTCGAAATACGAAGAACTCCTTTAAAAGCAATTGGACCACTAGCAACTCCTAGACGCCAGAGTCCCAGGAGTATTTTGAAAACGACTCATCTGAGCAGTAGACGTTTCAGTTAACTGTGAAGACTTTAGATGAAGTACGTACTTCATTCTTTCTATTATTGATGCGTAAGTTTACTTAAGAAACCAAACGATGCTTCAGTGTGATTTTTTGCTTTAAAGCATATTATATTTTTTTGATACTAAGATTTGAACATAAGGGTTTTTCAAAACTAAAAGCAAAACAAATAGAAAAGATAAAAGTAACGCTCTAACAATTTCTTTCACTATCATTAAAAAATATAAAATATGGGAATTTGGGAATCTTGGTCTTAAAGTTTTTTTTCTAATAGAAATCTAAATAGCTTGAACGGCTCAAATTATAAAAATATTTAATTGGTAAAGACGTTTCTTCTAAAAGAACAATTTTCGAATTATACTTGTATTCTGTTCTTTTTTTTTTTTTTTTTTTTCCAATAGAAGTTGTTAGAGTGGAACTTAAAAAAAATTGATTTTTGAGTCTCCACTTTTTTCGCCTATTCTCGTATCTGTGAATGGAATACATTCGCCATTTCTTCACAAATCGGATATCAATCTACATGTGTTATTGTACGTATATTTATAAAACAATAAATCGTGAGATATATATTCTTAATGAACAATAATTTATTTACAATCTTACAGCTGTAACTTTTTTCCTCTTACATTATAATTTATACTTTATAATTATAATATTTGAATCTCTATGAATTATAAATTATGTTCTAAAATCAATGGTATGACCTGTAGATAAAATTTGATTAACTGCATTTGGGGCATATAATTTTCCTTCTGAAAAAGAAAGATATTTTTAGAACATAAAAGTAGAAAGTAGAAAAAAAGCTAATATAGAATTATTATCACCTCGAATATATGCTTATAGCTCCAGAATGATTAATGTGCCTCAGTCTTCGCCAAACTTTGTGATTTGGATTTACTTTTCGCATGACTGTTTCACAACACTTTCGGGATATAGAGCCACGAAAGCTTATTCTCTGGAAAATTTTATTTCGTTCATGTAAAATGTAAGGAGTCCCATCGTTCCTGTCCAACCACCTTTGCAAACGTCTATGGAGATCTTCGTCATCCTCTTCCATATCCAAAGCCAAACGCCTAGAAAGCATACCAAATATATATTTTACTTTGAGGTATAAAAAACTATTAAATCTTCAAAATAAAAATATACTCTATTTATACAATCTAATATATAAGTCAAATTAATGAGAAAAAATGCATATTTACAGAGCAGCCATAAAATTGAGAGAAGTATATTCTTCCACTTCAAAATCTGCTCTTATAAAGTAAATAAAAACCATCGCTATCAGGTAATTATCCGCGACACGACAGCATTTGTCGTACCTTAAAAATTGGTTCAGATCTTCATCTAAAAATGGAAAAATAATTGCATTTTAATACTTAATTTAAATTCTATAAATAATGTTTTCTCTAATTTTTTGATTGCTTCAAACAAAAATGAATAATATAAGAGGATAAAATAGTAATTAATTAAAAACTAATGAGAAATAAATAATTTAGCAATTATTTATATTATAGGCCCTCAGGTTTAAACAAGTTCAAGGAAAATGGCAGTCAGTCTAAAATAAAAGAAAACGTTTTGAAGATATTAAAATGATAAAACAATCATTATGTACCTATAATCTTGAAAAAGTTCTCCACCTGCCAAGGTTTGATTTTAAGAACTTTTTTATTGATCCCTGAATCATCAACCAAGTAGGATTTAAAATTAAAATTGCGATTCATTGTTTCCCAAACGCTACTCACGGCTCTGCCGACAAGATTGATAGTCATTTATTTCAAATTAAAAAAATATTATCAAAAAGCAACGTTGTTTTATCCAAAAACGTCGATTATGTTCTTATAATACAAGAGCACTTGTTTAAACAAACGGGAATCCACTTAAACTTAATCACCTCTCAACAATTAAGTTTTAATAATCAAGAAACATCCCGTAACTTGTTTACCTTCTTCTCTTTTGAAAATAATAAAGAACTTGCGCATGTTCAAAAGTGGGAAGGTTACTTTGACCAATCACGTTGCACCGTTTGTCCTTTCTGATGAATTTAAAATTTGGACGGTTCGATGAACATTCCATTTTTAAATCTTTTAATTGATTTGGTCAATAATATTACAAAATTTAAGCTGAATTAGATAAATTTATTCTTACTTGATTGATATCGGATTCAGATTCTGTAAAATAAAATACAAGATGGATTTTATACATGAATTTGTTCAAAATGTTGATATTGCGCGCGAATCAACCAAACGACACGTATGTGTCACGTAGTTCAAAAAATTGCCGCGCATTGGCAGCGCCGATTTGCAGTTGTCAAAACGTAAATTTTCGGTGTGATAAGTGTCAAAAAATAATTAAAAAAGCAGCCTCTCGGCTGGAAAAAAATCTTTAGAAAGAAAATGAGGACGGCAGGCATAATGCTGATCAGCATCGCTCTCACGAGCGCTGTTATCGGTAATGCTTATTATCAAAAGAAACAATTTTATCCCTCCGTGGTCTACATAACCAAGTCCAATCCCAGTATGGCTGTAAGTTTTTCACGATTTTCACATAATTTTACATCCTTGACCCCCTTTTAAATATTTCCATTGGATTTTTGAAGATTTGTGGAGTTTACTTTGTATCTTGGTTTTATATCTGATTCCTAAAATTAAGTGATAAGTTGCGATAAAAATTGATTGATCTCAACCATATTCTAGTATATTTAGTTAGAGGAAAAGAGATTCCAGAATGTTTTTCTTTATCTTGTTTACATCACTGAGTAAGAGAGGTATCTGTATATAAATTTAGAGAAATTGAAAGAATCGTATGAATTTTTCTTCCAAGTTTATTACTTTTTTTTATGAGTATTCATGGCTGTTTTGCATTATAGTTTCAAGAGTTGTCTAGTATTCTTTAATTGGTGTCAATTATTTTTTAACTTTAATGCCTTTGAAACATTAAATTTTATCGATTTACTTTAAAATTTTTTGTTATTAGGTTGATTTTTTTTTTGTGAAGTTTTATATCTCAATTTCATTTATACTGTTTTATCTTACATGATTGATAAAGCAAGATATAATAAATCTTCATGACGATGACCCTTTTTATGTATTAAAATTCACGTTGTAGTTTTTTGGTGATTAATATAACTTTTTTCAAATTAACTTATATCTTTCTTTACAGGTGATTTATGTACAAGGATTGATACTTGTGTTTATGATGAACACATTTTTAAGAAAAATATTCTTTGGAAATTTAAGAGCAGCCGAACTTGAAGTAAGTATACCAATATCCTATTTATTGATTTTACTTCAGTTAATTAAATTCTGGAAGTCCGAAAAAAATTATCTTAAATTTATCCTAAAAGAATAAAAATTTATTGTTTTGAACAAGCTCCATTTTTTAAATGAAATTACCCTTTAAATTAAAAAATCACTTTTAATAACGTTTGATAAATTGATTATAAAATAAATACATTGGGGCCTCTTTGATATAAAAACTACTAGAACGTATCTCTCGCATTGCAAACAGTTTCTGAAATTCTTAATGAAATAAATACTTTCAGCATTTGGTCGAAAAAGTTTGGTACGCCGTGACAGAAACGTGTCTAGCATTTACAGTGTTTAGGGACGATTTCAGTCCGAAATTTGTCGCTTTATTCACACTCTTATTATTTCTCAAGTCTTTTCACTGGCTTGCTGAAGATCGTGTAGATTACGTAAGTAACTTTTCGCTTCGAAGTAAATGCAGTCTTTTTTTCAAATAAATATAATTAGTTTTTTATGGTGTATTTTTTAATTCGATATTGTTATTTCAGATGGAAAGAAGTCCTGTAATAACGTGGTTATTCCATCTGAGAGTGGGAACATTACTAGCTCTTTTATTTATTATAAATGTCACGATGTTTCAATATGCCTACAGTTCAACGGTTGCAAAAGGCGCCTCGGTGCAACTTGTTTTTGGTTTCGAGTACGCGGTTTTATTAACTGTAGTTTTGAATATTACTATTAAATATATTTTGCACACAATCGACCTGCAAAGCGAGAATCCCTGGGACAACAAACCAGTCTTCCTTTTGTATACGGAACTCATAATTGGACTGATGAAGGTAAAATATGAGAATTATAAATGTAACCTTTACAAGGTGGGGTAGGAATCTTGACTTAAGTTATTTTATAATTCTATAACTATTTCTATGATATACAAAAATTAAACCATTTTAACATCGTTTCCAGGTGATATTATATGTTGGTTTCGTTACGATAATGATTCGAATATATACACTTCCGCTATTTGCTTTTCGACCGATGTATTACACCATGCGAAACTTTAAAAAAGCGTTTCACGATATTGTCATGTCTCGAAGAGCGATCAGAAATATGAACACACTCTATCCAGATGCGACACCTGAAGAATTAGCAGCAGCCGATAACGTTTGCATTATTTGTCGGTGAGTTTTGTTTTGATTCTTATTAGTTGTTAACAATATTTAATAGGATCATGATTAAAAATAATCGAAATTTTTTCAGTGAGGAAATGGTGTCTGCGAGTAAAAAACTACCTTGCAATCATATTTTTCACACAGCTTGCTTACGATCCTGGTTCCAACGTCAACAAACTTGTCCGACTTGTCGTCTAAATATTTTGAGACCACCAACGACTCGAAGAGAAACGAGACCACCGAATCAACCTCAAGGAGCAGCTCCGGCACCTCAACCTGTTCCTGCCCCTGGCGTCGAACAAAATGGTGAGAATTGGAAGAAAACTGAACGAGTTTAAATATATTTTAATAGCGATGTTTCTTTTATCAAGAACTCATTTTCATTTTCTTTCTTGTTCAATTTTAGGTCAAGGATTCCAGATACCAAACTTCTGGGCGAATTTACAGGCACCAGGAGGAACTGTTCCTGCGCAAGGACAAAATAATAACGCACATGTGCCATTCCCGTTGCTTCAGCCACTTGCAACAGGAGTTCCACTTTTTGCACCACCATTTCCTCCTATGATACCTTTGCCTCCAGTTCCAACACCTCCGCCTAATTTGACGACTTTAAGCGAAGAAGAATTAAGAGCCATGGAGGGAAATCTTCGCCAAGCCTTAGAGGCTAGAATACAAATGCTCCAAAGGGTCCAACTTTTGTTAGATGCCGCCAATGCTATGATGAATCAGTACCAAACTGTAGCTGCTACCATAGCTACAAAGTAAGTTCAAACTTAATATTCCATGCTCTGCTTTATAGTAATTCGTAATTTTAGAGAACTTTGAGTTGATATTTTTAAAAAATTTTAATTGAATTAATTTTTTCAGTATTCCAACACCATCTTCAACAACAACAGCATCCACAAGCGAGGCTCCTGAGTCGAGTAAAGTAGAAACCTCGAGTAATGACCTCATGTCCTCGAATAACGTGGGAAATCACAATTCCAAGACTGTCATAGATTTTCCAAAAGCAAGTACCTCGGTAGAAAGTTCGGGGTCGCATATAAGCACAAATAGTAACGATGTCAGTCCATCCACATCTACAATAAATCCAGAAACCTCCGAAGAGCAGGAAACCATAAGGAGACGGAGATTGGAAAAATTTCTAGCACAATCAGCAGCAGAATAAAAAAAAAAGAAAAACTGATTGGATAGTGTTATGGAAATGAGAGAAAGACACAGGAAATACTCTTAGTCTCTAATAGCTGTTCGTCCTGTGAAAAGTGGCGTGACCATCATCGATCCTCGATCATCGACTTTCCCTAAAACTTTGAAGTTTGTTTACGGACCTTCAATTGTAGAGTTTATAATGGGAAAATGATTTCGTAAAAGGTTCTATCGTATTTCAAAGTGAACTTATCTTGCTGTGTGTATGCTTGTATGTATGGAACAACTGTTTTTTATATAAGAAATAACTCATCTACGCGCGTATCGAAGCATTATTACTTTATTGTACATACGTAGATTTTACCTTAGCGCTTTCGCGTTCCTTTTTTTCGTGGCGATGGACAAAATGTGTTTTTGGAAGAGGGACTCAATCTTTTATAGGGAACAAATCTTTTCTAGTGAAAGAGTCAAACTTAAGAAAGTTTATAAACTCTCTGATAAATTTGTAATAATAGAATATAAAATACAATTCTTTTTTCAAAATTCAAGTCATTTTGTTCATCGCTCTATACACTTCTTTTTTCGTGGCATTGACTACGTTTTTCCAATTACATGTACATTTCTGAAACCCTGTTTGCAATGTAGAAAAAGCGTCGCTCTTCCGAGAAAACTGTAAAAAGGAAATTCGTACTATTGTACAAATATTAAAGATTGCATTCGATTAAAAAAAAAGATCGATTTTGCCCACATCAAGGATAGCGGCACTAATATAATATACATAATTGTTGTTGCAAACGTTGCAAACAGCGTGCTATCGTAACTGTACAATACATACATATTTGTTTTAAGTGACACTCGACTTCTACAATAAAATTGTATGTCTTTTTCCTCTTCATTTCGTTTTTAGGTTTTTATGAGTTGCAGTTTTCATTTCGAGCGCAGTCTTGTTTGTGACCGCGCAACAAATAAATAAATATTTATTTGTTGAAAATCTAGTTTTCCTTAACATTTCCATTTTAGTTTATTGTTTAGATTGATGTATTTTTCTATATGAAGCTACTCCGTTCTAATCTGTATATTAAATTTTAATAAAAGTATTACTAATATGGTCCTCTTTCGGGTTTTCGCAGTTTGACACTACATTTTTTATTTAATTTTGAAAGGAGAACATTATATATAAAAACCTTTTGATTAAACAATATTAATTGTATACAAAAATGAGTGTATATTCAGATTTTCAATATCTGCAGATTAAATACCTCAAATACATTACATACACAACTACATACCTTCATACCTACTGTTTTTCTCTTTTTTTGATATAGGTATAAAAGAAAGTTATTTTTTTTATCTTTGTTATATATAATTGGTTATAATTAATAATACGGACCAATCAAAAGTAATTATTAAATCCAATTCTTTTAAATCTCTCACACCATTGGTTGCTACTGCCAAACTCAAGGCCACAAAAAACACAAAGAAAATTTCCGCACAAAGAATTTTAATACAATCTGTTTCTTTTATAAACACGAAAAACGTGCCAAACATTATTGTTTCTTCATTTCTTTTAAAGAAAAATCATCTAAATTGAGCAAAAAGTAGTAAACCAATCACAGCCCGGTATTCTCCTCTAACAGCGTAGAGGGAAGATCTAACAGTATGTAATCAAATTTTCCTTCCAATTTTCCCTTATCTATCTTAGACTTTAGACAGATCTTTGTCTTAGATCGACTTACCGGCGCATAAGTACGTTATCAGTCTATAAAAGCTTATCGTCATACATGACGAAATCATAAATAAACGGAAGAATTATCTGATACGGAAATACCCTCTAACAATTATGTATACATATATCACCACTATAGAAAGTTTGCTTTCTGAAACCCTATTTTGTAAACTTGTATCAGATTAATACCCTAAATCAATGTTCTATTCATTGTTATTTTGAAAGTATTATAAAAAAGATTGAAGGACTTAAAATGATCATTTACATTAACAAATTCTTTGTTTTCTAAAAAAAAAAAGAAAAACAGAGAATCCGATAATCGGATTTAAAATGCGCGCGCCTTTTCGTGTAACAAGGGATGTGGACCCCGTGGCGCGTTGTTGTAATTTGTCTAACATGGCGGAGAGTAGTGTTGTTGCTCTTATGTTTCTACGTAAATTTTAAGCGCGATATCAAGCACAGACGGAAAATAAAGAACGATGCTGAGCTCGAGAGCTCGCAGGAAGTAAATTTCCAACGAAGGTAGTCGCGTCGTGAAATTTTGTGACGTTCCGAGTGAATTTGTGATCCCCGAGGATACACACCGAATACAAGAGAGTTCGTCTTCGCAAACGGTCCCGTCGACAAGACCCGCACTACTCAAACCCCGCTTGTACCTCGTCCTGTGGGAAAATTATAACTAGGTTTCAAGTTTTCCCGGAAAAGTCGAGTTTCCCGCGCGCTCTGAATTTCCAGAGGAAGACCCTTATGCAACGGACTACGTAAACACCCTCTGGCAGGAAGGCTCTGTCTCCTCCGGTGCGTGTCCGAACATGCGAATCAGGTGACTATCGTCAAACGCTTCCCGAGACCCGAACGTCAAAATCAGCCGGCTTCGTATTTTAATCTTCCTTGAAGTTTTGCGTGTTTCAAATTCCAGACGACGAGTTTCAAACATCTCAAAAAGTTTTTTCCTTAGTTTTTTTCGAGGAGGAATTAAGGTGCAAACTTCAACATTTGCCAATTTCGGTCAAAATTTCCCCCCGGGGTGCACAGATGACTGCCTCAGTGAAGGTCAACGTCACTTACTGGACTCTGTTTTTATTTTAGTGCGTGAATTAGAGGCAAGTTATAAAGAGTTAAAAATTCAAACTATGATTCTTGAATTTAGTGCGAGAATGAATTGGTAGAAAAGTGAGACAATCGCGTGCACACAGAGTGAATTAGAAAAGTGAGGAGATTCGAGTGAGAAACGTCAAAGTAATGCTAGTTAGTCGAGGGTAGATTTGAACCCTGTACAAATCTTTTTCACCATGACAGACACACGTAGAAGAGTTAAATTGTACGCATTGAACGTAGATAGGCAATGGGACGATCGCGGCACGGGGCATGTTTCCTCGTCGTATGTTGACAGGTTGAAGGGAATCTCACTTCTGGTGAGAGCGGAGAGCGACGGTTCAGTTTTACTGGAAAGTAAAATTCAGCCGGATACTGCATATCAGAAACAACAGGTAAAAATTGCTTAATATTTATAATATTTACATCCAATTTTTAATGCTTTTCACTAATATAATTTTGTTTCCTTCCTTGCATCATCTTGGTATTGATTGGTTTACAGAAACTCTTTTTAGTTTTTAATTTGATTGAAAAAAATTTATAATCTCGGACGAGACTAAAGTTCCTTTTTCTGTGAGCAATCTGGTTTTATAGTGGTTTAAAAACAAACAAGAGCAATAAATTTAGAGCAAATACGTATGTACGAGGTTCTACACTGGTAAGTTTCCCCTAGACTTGGGCCAATCACGTTGGTGAGTTGCTAGGGAAAAGGATGCGAGTGAAGCTACCTAGTATAAAAGACCTAAATTAATTGAGATCATATATTATGATACCTATACCTCAAACCTTTTGTTTGCTTTTATTGAGACTCTTGCAAACTTTTAATTTGTTTTCTAAACAAAAATCTGATGTGATGATTTTATGCTATTAATCTTTTGAATGTTATTGATTGAATGGAGTTATTGTACTTCTTTCCAGCTTTAATAATGACTATCCTTTTCATTTTAATACATACCTATTTGTTTTCCATTAAATGAAAGACTGTTTGATGCAATTTATTTACAGAAATTTTTTTTTAGTTTACAAGCAAACGTTTTTTGTGAAATCATTATTTAATTATAATTATTATTCACTGGTCAGCTCTACAAAAATATAGTATTTAGTGACTAATCGTACCAAAATTTCAGTATAGATAGTTTGCTCCCACATGAATAGCCTAAAGAGAATAATATTTACTTTATGAATCATATTCGATTGGTTTCAGTTTTCTCAAAAATTTTACTCTAAAATACATAAGTATCAATTTTATAAACAATATTTACATAGCTATTAAAACGTCAAAAAATCCATGAAGAGCTAACAATATTTGATTTTTGAAATACCAAAATAATTTGTATTCAAACTATTTTTCTAGGACACCCTGATAGTATGGTCCGAAGGAGACAACTTCGACCTCGCTCTGAGCTTCCAAGAGAAAGTAGGCTGCGACGAGATATGGGAAAAAATATGTCAGGTGCAGGGGAAGGACCCCTCGGTCGAAATAACTCAGGACATCGTGGAGGAGTCGGAAGACGAGAGATTCGACGACATGTCCGATTCTGCACCACCAATAGAATTGCCACCCTGCGAACTCGGTCGCCTTGAAGACATTAACGAGCTTATAGGCAACTGCCTTCCATCCCCCGTAAGAAAAGATAAACTAGCGC
>CAJFCO010000141.1:743582-754160 GCA_904066015.1 Synergus gifuensis
AAATCTCTTCCACACTTGTGAGGACTTGGAGAACATCGAGGGCCTGCACCATCTCTACGACATCTTCAAGAATATCTTCCTTCTCAACAAGAACGCCCTCTTCGAAGTTATGTTTAGTGATGACACCATATTCGACGTCGTTGGCTGTCTAGAATACGAGCCCACGTTACCCCAACGCAAAAGGCATCGAGAATATCTCCAGCAGCTTGCAAGATTCAAACAAGCCATCCCCATCACGAATGCCGAGCTCCTAGCCAAAATCCATCAGACTTACCGCGTTCAATACATACAAGATGTCGTTCTCCCTACTCCCAGTGTCTTTGAGGACAATATGCTCAACACCCTCAGCAGTTTCATCTTCTTCAACAAGGTCGAGATCGTCACTCTCATTCAGGATGACGAGAAATTCCTTACAGAACTATTTCGTCAGTTGACTGACGAGGCTACTTCCGATAGTAAACGACGCGACCTGGTGCTTTTCCTCAAGGAGTTTTGCAACTACTCGCAGAATCTGCAACCTCAGGGGAAGGAAGCTTTTTATAAAACTTTAACGGCGCTCGGCATTTTGCCTGCTTTGGAGATCACACTCGCGATTAATGATGCTCAGACCAAAACTGCGAGTATCGACATCTTAACTTACATCGTCGAGTACTCACCAAGTGTCGTAAGGGATTATACTTTACAGCAGATTAATAATACCGATCAAGACCAGATGCTCGTAAATGTTGTTGTTGCACAACTGGTGAACGATACAGATCCTGAGTTGGGTGGAGCTGTTCAACTTGCAGGGGTTCTTCGTTTGTTATTAGACCCGGAGAACATGCTGGCGTCTGTGAATAAATCGGAGAAGGCGGACTTCCTGCATTATTTTTATAAAAACAGCATCGGCGTCTTGATCGCTCCGCTTTTGTCTAACACGGCGGGAGAAAAACCAGCGAAGGAGGATTACAGAACTGTCCAGTTGCTGGGATTGATCTTAGAGCTACTTTCCTTTTGCGTAGAGCACCATTCTTATCACATAAAGAACTGCATCATGAATAAAGATTTGCTAAGAAGAATATTAGTGCTTATGAAATCCACGCACACGTTCCTTGTGCTGTGCGCCTTGAGGTTTATGAGGAAAATCATAGCTTTGAAAGAAGAGATTTATAATAGACATATTATTAAAGGGAACCTTTTTGCACCAGTTTTCGACGCCTTCGTCAGAAATAACGGGAGATATAATCTTTTGGATTCTGCTATCTTGGAGATGTTCGAGTTTATCAAACTGGTGAGTATGGAGACAAATAATAGTGTAAGTAGCTCGACTAAAATTCGAATGCTCTTATTGTTGTTAATTAATTAAAGTTGAACTTTTTTAGAATCAAAAATAAAATTTTTCTTAAATATTTTAGTAGAGCTGAAGGCAAATAACTAATTTACATTTCCTTTGCTTTTACTCCATTTTTCAAAACTCCATTTTCGTGATCGGTTTTTTTTATTTTTCATTTCAGGAGGACATCAGGTCTTTGTGTTCGCACGTTGTAGAAAATTTCTCGAAACAGTTGGAAGCTATAGACTACGTTCAAACATTTAAAGCATTAAAACTGAGGCATGAACAGCACCAGGCTAAACTCAAAGATCGTGACAGAGCTTCACTCGACAGGTAAGTCAATTATATCGAATTAAATTACATACATTGAAAATAACATAAACTTAAAGATGGTAACTCATCAAATTTGTTAAATTTTTTTTTAGCGTACCATCGATATTGAGAAATAGTCGGTATCGGCGAGACCAACGACAGCTCGATGAAGATGAGGAAATGTGGTTTAACGAAGAAGAGGATTTCGATGAGGGCGAAGCAGTAGTGCCTGCAGCGGCAGCTGATTTAGTTCCTCCCGCTTCGGCGAAAAAGCAACCACCGTCTTCAAATCCTGCGCCCAATCCCGCTCCAGCTGATTCCAAAAGTCAGCAGCAACAGACTGTTCTGAACAACAATACTTCCAGTACCACTGTATCCACACCGCAGACACAAGTTAATAATAGTGCGCCAGTAGCTAGCGAGTCTCCAGTTTCTGTAGATATCAGTCCCAGCACTACTCTTAGTACTGTGGAAAAAACGGGTACAACTATTTTCAAAAAGGTATGTCCGTTTCATGTAGAAAATTTATGATTATAAAATTAATAAATATAACGTAACATTGTTTATACATTTTTCAGGGGCTTGTCGATTACGAAGGCGATTCAGATGAAGAAGAGGAAGACTCGGAATTGAGTCCATCGCCAAAGCGACAGCGGATGTCATAGTAGGCGAACTATCTATCGGTAACACGAGTGCTGTGACTATTAGTTGCCGTATTCACCAGTCATCCGCGTGCGGGTTGCTCTCGTTTCTTTAATCTTCCGTTTTCTATACTGAGGTAGATCGGAAGTTGAGAACCTGTCGACATTTCGCTGAAGGACGCATCACCGAGATACTTTAAAAAATCCAGAAATAAACAAAGAAAACAGGCAAAGAAGGTATCAAAGTGTGTGGTGGACGTTAAAACGCATGTCTGAGTGGAATTATTGTGTACATTTGCATAAGAGCATGAGAGAAATGAAATAAGAATGAATTATGAAAACTAGGTAAAAGGGGGTGAAAAATGTGGAGAATGAAGAGTTACGGAAAAATCGGTACTGGATTTGTAAAGCAGAGCAGTTTTGGACTTTCTTGATATCTTCGTAAGATAGAGTTAAGAATTTACAAGAGTGTATGAAAGAGAGTAAACTGAAAAGTAAATTGCAATTCATTCCAGTGGTTTAAAACGCCCCACACCAGTCAAAACTCTGATGAGAGACAATTAGCGGAACAAAAATAAATAGGACGCTCTATTTTAAAGCCTAGCCTTTTACAAGAACAGAATTTTAAGCGTGTGCTTGAAAGGTAAAAAAGATAAGGCTGCGGGGTGTAATCGTGGGTGTTTTCTCCGGTAAGGTTATACTTAAGAAAGTACGATTAAAAAAACATTAACTTAGAAAATGCATCCTTCTACGCAGCACCGACTACGAATTCAACCCAGTGTGTTTCATCGACTCTCGATTGGGTTCGCTGGTTATATTGGCACAAATCACTTCGGTCGTGACAGACGATTTGAAGGAGGACGAATTGTAGATTCGTATCCAGTAAAACTGTAAGATTATTCGACTTTCATTTGTACATATTATACATACGTATGCATCCGGAGTTTTTCAGACTAGCACGATGTCCCCGAGAACGGTGTGAAAGATATATATGTACGCTCTGCCTGAATTTCTTATCTCCTCGAGATATTTTCAATGAGCTTTTCAATGAAATTTCTATTAATGTAAGTAGCATAAATTGTACAATAATCCTTTTATTTGTGTAATAACTTCGGTCGGCTTCACGTGTCCAGTACTAATCTATAGTTTAAGACAAGTTTCTAGAGTGTGATTTCTACAAAAGAAATTTCTTAAGAATTTTGAAAGAAGAAAATTCTCGAGGAATTTCTGAGAGTCTAGTTAAAGAGTTAATTAAGCCGAGTAAAAGAGTAAATCAGTGAAGGCGAATAAAAGGGCCTTTCTTAGCCTAAATCGGGAACGAAAAAAGATTGACGAATGAACACAGTAATATTGGATATTGGTGTACAATTTCTCTTCGTTCAAGACGCGTTTACTAGTTCGAAAATAACAGTCGCAAGTTAATTCGCTACATCGGCAGAGAATCGTTTCTCCAAAACAAATCAAGTACATTTTTATATCGCCTTTTTTCTACCGAACTACCGCTAAGCGAAATTACAAAGTTTCCTGACAGAAAAGGTTTCCAGTTTGTATCTATAGAAGATCGACTATTGTTTCCAGTTTCATGTACAGAATTTTTTCTACTCTCGCGCTCAGCTCCAAGTTTTGCCACCTTTGCTCCAAAGATCACTCGACGATCTCGATTGTTGGGAACGAATTTTTATTACGTGACACTAATCGTATTTAAGTAAGCCATTTTTTTATAGTTAGTTAATAAAAACCTCCCAAAAAAAAAAACTTGTTGAGTTCTTCACGTTTTTTAAGCAAGGAAAAAAATCATTTATATTATTGAAAGATGATGTTTTTATATGCAATAGTAACGTTTTTTGCCAACAATGGATTATTTATATATATTTTAATTTCCGACCTAATAATTTTTTATTGAAATAATAAAATATTTCTGAAAAAATTATTTTAGATGGGAAATTTCTGTGGGTATTTTGATCGCGTTTAAAATGGATGGAGAGAAAATGAAAATAAAAATAATTTCCCGGAGCTGAGCAAATAGCAAGAGCGTGCAACCTGAACTGACCACAGAAAGTTGTAACAAAGGCTAATCATAAATTAGTTAAAGAATTAACGAGTTAATTGATAACGTTGCTCTCATGTGTTTTACTGTATTTACAATTTATTCGGTAATGAGGAAAAATATTATTAAGGCTAGAGCATTATGTCAGGTGGGAAGAGTGTAAGTAAAAAGAAAAAGATATGAGCTAATAACTAAATGATAAATGAATAAAAGTGCTGCCGTGTACTGCTCTGAATGTATTTGGTGTATATATACAGTGCGTATATATATACAGAATGTTTTAGGCTTGTCGTTAAATTAAATTAGTTCAAGGAACTCAAGCTTCGTTATATACGAGACAAAATTCTAAAATTTCCTATGGCTATTAGGAATGTTTTAAGCAATATTTTGTGTGAGAAAAATATCACAATGCAGATAATTTTATCAGACTTTTGTCTATAATTTTTTGCCGGAACATTGATTGTAATCAAATTTATTTATTAGGGGAATTTATTTAGTAATTGAAGGGAAGGAAGTTTTAGTATAATATTCAAATAATGAGTGCAATTCTTCATTCTTAGTAAATTCACAAAATTTTGGGTTATTGTATTAATAAAACCAGATTTTTATTACAAAGATTTCGATTATTATAATCCACATTATTTAAATTATCTACAGTTGGATGCTTCTTTTCCTGAAATACAATAATTTTTTTCAAAATTTAAGTTTTCTAAAATTAATTAAAGATAGCCTCGTCTGGCAGCTACTTATAAAATTAAAAAATTGGTGAAAGTACGAGAAGTCTGAATCAGATCTGATAGAAAAAAAATAAGTTCGAAAAGATGTGTTTCGACAACTTTTTATGAATAAACGATCAACTCTAAAACATTCTGAAGGCTCAAAGGAGCTCTTTTAAATTTTCACAGCCATCACATCGAATATAATAGCAACCGAAGGGGGAAATTTTGAGCAAAAAGTGTACACTATCACGTGATTAGACATTTTACTTTATATATTATATACCAAGGAACTGTGACGGCTTTTTATCCAACACTCATCTTTTTATAAGAAAGCAAGAAAGAAAAAATAAGATTTTACGCAAACTCTGTATACTTGCAAAACAGAACACTAAAACGCAAATGAAACTAAATCAATGCGAATTCAGAGTGCGAGTTAATTGGAATAAGATTTACAGAGATATCTTGAGTCTTTATTTTAATCGATGAGTTACGAAAAATTACAATCACAATGGGATTCGCAGCGGAAAACCAATTTTCCTTGAACATTAACGATTCTTTCGCTTCTTTTTTATTCAAGTCGTAGTGTTTAAGAAGTCGGGCTGTGTCGAGGATCATCTCTAAATCAGCGTATAATCTACACTCATAAAAAAATTGACTCGAAAGAATTTTATTCAAACTTATACATTTCAATGGAATTGATTGAATTTATGAGATGTTTTGATTTATTGATGAAAGTTTTTTTAAATCAACTGAAATGTATTAAAATATACCAAAGAAAGGCAGCTTATTGATTAACATGAATTGAAACTTTCAAATTGAAAGTTTTCCAAATTTTAAGGCTTTTAAATTTTAATGCTTTGAATTTTTAGTTAAATTCAAATAAGTCCATTTAAAGAATTTGTTAAGTTTGAATAAATTTTTTTTTGCATTTTTTGTTGACGTATTTTTTCTGAGTGAGAGCAAGTCTTTCATTTAACACCGATACTTAAAATTTAAGTTAAAAATGAGTTTTCACGGAAAATGTGATGTAATTATAAGTAGCCTATTTTTTTATTTAGTTCCTGTAAAGATGCCAATTTAACTTAGCTGTTATAAGAGAAAATTCAAGCGATATTGATGTTATTATACAAATATGCATGTCTACTACATATTATTATTTTCCCGTTCAAATGATGACCGGTTCCTGCTGCGAATCCAATTCGTGCAACTCTGAAGCAGAGCTGTTGCGAATGAAGGGTGAATGATGTACGAGAATACGAGTGTGTTGTAGAGCGAAAAAAATATTTAATTAAATAAAACCTAAAATTAGAAGAATCGACTATTTTCGGAATATCACAACCCGACCTTGCTTTGCAGTAAACAAGGGCATTATTTAATTGTCTACTATAAATTTAATCACCAGTACAATCGGATGTGAAGCCTCCTCAATCCAACCAAAAGACTTCTCCGAATTGTAGAGAAAATATTTCTACATTTTTAAAATAATTTTTACAAATATTGAATATGTAATAGATTTTACATTAATTGTACATTTTACAAATTATTAACCACTGATATTGTGAAGTGTGTTTACAAAGATTGTGAATATGTGAAAGAAATGCAGAAGTAAAAAAAAATTATAAGAGAAACCTCTTTTTCGGGGAACTTTTTTGGCAAGAAAGGATCGCTGTATAAAGTTTTTATTGTAGCTAGACAAATCACCGTGCAAGCAGGAATTTTTTAAATACTTTTTAAAAAGAAATAACAGGCGAGAGCGATAACGATTTCTACTAATATTTTTAATCTCTCTTCTGTAAAGGCAAATTTCTTAGTATTAAATACAATGAAATGAATAAGGAATTCAGGCTTGGTTCAAAAAATATAGTTTTGTCCCAGTTAATTTTTTTTATTTGGATACACATTTTTATAATTCGACAAAGGACAAATTTATTTCCACACTTTTAGATTAACTGATTTTAAGGATTTTTCACAACAAATACTGTAACATTTATTTTAGGGATGGATAAAAAGTCTTCTGAATTTTCGGTTTGTAAGATTTTCTAAGTTCTTGGAAAGTTTAAAATTTTGTAAATTTAAGCCTTAAACTCGTCAATTTTGAATTTGTAGCTTTAGAATTCAATTAATTATCCATCTCTGAGCTTTGAAAATATTAATAGAATAACTATGAAATTTATTTATTTACGACTTCGGCTTTGAGTCTTGCCGCAAGAGCTCTTCGCACCTGAAGTACTGAAGGCTCCATTGATTGTGAAAGACCCAAGTCGTTTCCTCCTTTCATAGCTGCTTCTGCAACAACCCGAGCAGAACTCGGACGAGAGGAATTTTTGTCGAGCCTTTGACATCGAGCTTGCTTCTTCAATACCACCAGCTTATCACGTTGAGCTTTCAAGTAACTTTGCCTCTTTATTATATCTTCTTCTCTTACTGCTTCCTCCTGTAAAACATTTAAAATTATCCTACAGTTTGTATTATTTATTTTTTAATCTTACATTTTGTTTGCGTTCAGGTTCATCGGATATCGGATCAATGGGAATTGACACTCGTTTTTGAGGATTCTTTAATCTTCGGAGTCTTGGTTCTTCAGATATTGAATCAACTGTTATTGAGGATCGTTTTTCAAGATTCTTTACTTCACCGTCAGAAGACTTGGTCAGATTTTCTGTAGAGGATGTCGATTGTTCTTGCAGAGGAGTCGTGTTTAAAGAACTCTCAGAAGTTTTTAGAGCTTTTTCCAAAAGAATACGTTCATTGTAATACTCCTGGGCCAAACGTTTTCGTTCTTCTTTCAAAGGCATTTCTGTATCGGATTCCGAATATTCTTCTGTCTCGTCTTTAAGGACAGGTTTACTGAAAAATACCAGGAAACTTTAACTCTCAATTTTTTCTTTTAGACCTTAGCTTTTAATAATACATAAACGTCTTACTTGAGAATTTCTTCCATAACTAATTCTTCATCCGGTAAATTGTCATTTCCACAAGTTAGAGAAGCAGGCGTGAGGCCATATTTTTGCTCAATCATATTTAAGGCTTGTAACTGAAGCTCTAAATTCTTCTGAATCATCATCCTTTTGAATATTTCGAACTCGTTCGCCGCCCAGATTTGCTCGAACAAACTCTGTAAAGTAGCCTGTTTCAGTGAGCGAGAAATGTTTCTTTGAAGAACCATAATATTTTCCATAATGTTAGAAAAAACACTTTATTTTTTTTAAGAGTGAAAAGCTGTTATGGCCAGAAGAAAATTAAGTTCTAAGATTTCAAAATACCATTTAAAAACAGAATTTGTTTCTAAATTTCAAATAATTTTGCATAATATTAATAAATAATTAATACTTGTTGGAACTGGATAGGAATTCTTGTATTTCTGTTTACTGCACAAGCTCGTTCAAACTGCTCAGGAGTTATTCCCATATCTTCCATGTAACACCCAAGTAGTAAATCCACCAGATTTTTGTAATCTTGATACACTTCTCGGTATTCTTTGCTGTCCTCTGTATCAGGCTCGAAAACTGAGTAAAATAATCAAATATTATTTTTAAATGATAAATACTTTTGTCTGATTAAGATTAGTTTTTTTTTATTCTTACTAAGTGAATTTTCTTCTATAAAAGTCATCAGTGGAGCAGACCAAATAGGTCCTTGTAAGAAACCTATCAAGGAATCAAACACCCACGCACTTTCGTCTCTATCACCCATTTCAAATTAAAATTGACTTTTTAAATTAAAATTGACTGGGTAAAGTGGAACACTGAAAAGCACAAAAAGTAAATTTGACTGAATGCATCAGCGGTCAAAAATAACGGCAACAATAGCTTAAGAATATGGGTCTACCTTGAGTAACCATAGTGACACATTTCAAAACATTACTTCTACGCAGGTAAGTGAATATAATTAAGTGTATAATTTAGAATTATCTACAGAATCTAAATTATGTAATTTATATTGCATATAATTTAGAATCATTTTAGACAAAATGTCTGAATATTGCATACAATAGTCTAAGTAAAAAATAATCCACGTAGTTACTTTAGTAAATATCTTTACAAAAGTTTAAAATATATGTTTGTGTAAACATTATTGAATAAATTTGTATTTTTTATGTTCTTTAGTAATACATAAGTAATATTTCACAAAAAAATTTAAATTAATGCGAAAACTAAAGTGCTGAAAAATAACCTACGTTTTTTAAACATTAAACAGTTGAATTCAATACATTCCTATGACATTCAAATATGCGGTCTTTTTCGCGGGGAAATGAATCGACGCCATTGGTTGTATTTCCTAGTTTTTTTTACACCAGTAACTTTGCCACACGGTCGTATAAACAGGTCCAGAATCTCCGGTGGTGAAAGCAAAGACATTGCGAATTGCGAGTGCCGACAAATTATTGTTTATCGAAAATAATTTTCCGTAAAATTGAATGAAATGTCTAAAGCCGGGCGTATGAAAGTGTTCAAAAAAGTAACGGAGAAGATAGAGCACTCCATAAAATTAAAAACAAACATCATGGCTGGATTGGCTACGCCAAGTCCACCTCTCGGACCACAACTTGGACAGGTTAGGATTTTGGAATTTTTATAGAAACATATGATTTTTACAGTAAGTTGCTATTTGCTTTTATGTTTAAATAAACAGTAAACTTGGTATCTACAGAATCATTCAATTTATAAAGTAGAACATAAATATTTTTAAGTTGAATTAAATTGCTACTCCAAAAATTTATTTTTTGAACTGTCGAGTATTTCGAACATATACGTTGTTAGTCAATTTATTAATCTGACGGGCTACATTTTTATAATTTTTGAATTAAAGCCTGTATAATGAAACTCTGTATAATAATTCTAAGTACATATATTGTATGCACTCTATTGTGTTTCATATTAATTTTATGAAATTCGTATACAATATAAAAATCAAGTGGGCTCAAGTAGACCAACAAGAAATAATTTTGAAATTAATTCGAATTTAAGCGAAATTTAAATGAATAATTTCAATACATATTTGAATATACTTATTCTCATTTTTTAAACCTTTGCTGATATATTTAAAAATAATAATTATTATTATTTATATTTACATTTTTATACTTTAGTTAATTGTTTTACATTAACATACCATTTACATTATTTTGAATAACATTTTTCAGAGAAACATAAACATAGCCGCTTTTTGCAAGGATTTTAACGAAAGAACGAAAAATATTAAAGAAGGAATTCCACTACCATGTCGAATAAAAGTGAATGCAGACCGAACTTACGATTTAGTCATTCACAACCCACCTGCAACTTATTTCTTAAAACAAGCTGCTGGAATTTCGAGAGGAACAATGCAACCAAGTATATTTTTTAAATATTATTTACTTTATACAGTGGCGTAGATAGGGGGGGGGATAAATCCCTCCCCCATGAGTTTTTTAATATCACGTTAGAAACTTGAGAAAAAATATTTATGAATTTTTTATGAAAAAAGCTATCTACGACACTGACTTTATATATAATCTTAAATCTATATTTAATTTCAATGGTTTTAGTCACTAGTTCAGAAATTATA
>CAJFCO010000141.1:756346-793413 GCA_904066015.1 Synergus gifuensis
TGTCTTAACAAAAATCCCACGTTGCCGTCTTAAAAATCCGCCTACACAAATCTTTAACTTTCGCCTCTGAAGTTACAAATTGGTAATATCCTACTGACCGTGATTATACTTTTGAAATGTAAAATATCATGACTTGAAAATTATTGAAAGTTGATTAGAACAATACTAATTTGTTTCAGGATTATTTGATTAAGGCGAAGTTTCAAAACATTTATCAAATTCTCTCTAAGTTCCCCGTCGCAGTCCAATTGAAATTGCAATATTCAGTTTTCACAATGATTCCTTTTTAAATCCTGATAAATCCTTCATTCTCAAATCTCAGGCATGAAATCTTTGAATTGTTTCCACAGAACTATTAATTATGAAGTCGCAAAAATCTAGATTTCAAAAAAAAAAAAACAAAAAAGTTGAAGCACTCCTTAATTTCAGACAGAATGTACGAAAATTTATACAGAAGTTTCGCAGTAAAGAATTATTGGAAAAGTAGTAATAAAATATTCTACAAAGCAATTCCTAATAAAGTAGCAAATAGGCTATCGAAGAGGAAACTGTTTGAATACATTAAAATCGAAATTGAATTAAAAGTACTCAGTCCAAATCGCGTTACGAACACATTTTCTAAAATCGAAATAATATTATTAACACATAAATTGAAATAGAGCGACGAATATTCGATTTCGAAATTGATTTAAAAATCCACAATTGAAACTTTATCAAAATAATCTAACGAAACTTTTGAACACCTAATCATTAAAAATTTTCCAAAGTAACCCTTTCATGCTGATTCAGTCTTTAAGTTTAAGTTCTATATCACTTTCACTAATGAATTTGTGATTTATAGATAAATTTTCACTCCATTTTCAGATTCACAAACATTTTGTTCTCGAACCATACATCCACGCATTTTGCACTTTTTTAGTCTTTGATTCAGAACATGTCACAAACACTTTTCAAATAGAGTATCAATTTTTCAAAATGATTGCATTGTTTAAACTGAATTTAGAAATACGCCTTGAAATTGAAATGATTCATGCATAAAATCACATCATGAAGGTATTTTTCACCAAAAGAAGTTTAATTAAATATTTGATCTTTATCCTATATAAAGCGATTCAATAGAAAGTTCATTTTTAAAAGTGATGAGCTGAAATATTCACATTTTCTTCCTAATATTGCAAGAATCTTAACTAACGATTATACAAATGATTATTTTTTATGCCTGACCATAGTTGGTAGAATGATTGAATGAATCGCTATTTGCTGAATGTATTCTTTGGAGTAGTGGTTTTGCAATCTATCGGTGCCGCCTAAGATTTTGATTAATGCAATATTTGCTGATTTTAAATCCCACGACGTCCCACGATGTCTCCATCATGATTTACCATCCCTCGATGTCCCGTGTAGAGATCGATTGTCCCACGAAGTTCTCACGCTTGGTCTTCTTTCTTCATCCAATCGTCATCCGAATCCTCTTCTGCGTCGCAGTCACCTGAAACCCCCCTAAAACCCCTATTTCGATTTTCCTTTTTTTTTTTAATTCTTTTAAATTCTTTTTTCGATTTTTTTTGTAGGGAATTACTTCTTTTTAAAACTTTTTTTTGCTATTTTTTTTTTATAATTTTGTTTTGTATACTTTTTATTTTATTTTATTTTTTTTAAATCTTTTGCCTTTTTTTAAAATTATTAAATCCCTTTTCAGATCTTTTTTTTTATGATGAAATGAATGTAGTGGAGATGATTCGCGCCTAAGAAGTAGAATGTCGTATGGAGGAGCAGCAGAAGTTGAATTTTCCCCCCGCAAAGGACCACGAAGTCGTACTCAAAGTCGAAGTTTTCCCACCAAAGGAGCCCAAAGTCGCAATGGAAGCCGCAGTTTTCCTCGAAGCCGCATCGCGTAGAATCCTAACACCCGCCGTGACCTCAAAGAAAAATTTCTGTAACCAAAATATATACCAGATATTTAATTTCAACCCTGTTTTGAAGTTAAAAAAAATTATATCTTTGCTTATGTGAAGTGTTACACACCTTTGAAAAATGGGAACGAACGCTATTTTGCTGGAACTCTGCTCATTCTGAAAAATGGGATGAAAAACGCCAAGAGGTGGCTGAATCGCGCAGTTGAATATGAACTACCAAATCCTCCCCATGCGTAGTTGGGACGCAGACAAAGCGAGGGTGATGGATCCGCCTTCAGAAGATCTTCCACGGCCAAACTCCTGGAGCACATCCGTGATGTCCATTCTCCTCAGGATCGTGAAGATCGACTGTTGGAAGTTGGACAACGAAGGAGGTCTGCCAAAGAGCCAACACCGGTGAAGCTTCCAAAGTTGATCGCTGAGGACGTAGAATGTAGAAAACCGAAGCCAAACTCAGAAGACCAAAAGTGGGAAGACACCAGTGGTCGTAGACCTTTTTCATCAGCATATTTCGAAAATCTCTAGAACATTTGGGTTAAGAAACGAAAGGGGGCAACAAAAAATCCAATCACATCTTGACTTCAGTTTTAAATCTTCTGACAAGGTTGTAATATATCTACTAGAGAAAAGGTTTCGTTCTTCATACGAAGTTGATTGTTTAGGATGACATTTAGGTTTTGGACGATATCTAAAACATTCGGTTAAGAAACGAAAATGAAAGCAGAGAAAGTTGACTCACGATTATTAATTCGAAGTTCCTTGCCTAAATCAATCTGAATTTCCTCGAAAATCCATTTAATAGCTTTCTTAAGTTCATGTTTTCCTTAAAACAATCAGATAATAGTCGCTATGAAAAGACTCACGTTGACTCTTCTAAATATCCTAAGTTTTTGATCCACTTTCCATTTTAAAGTTTTTTTTTTTTTTTTTCGATTTCTCTGAAACAACTGATTAACAAACACCAAAGCGACAGACATTCTCGATTTTTCATATAATCCATATTGACAAATTTATCTTCTTTGCAGATTTTCAGACATTTTTCTAAATAAAAGACGCAATGTTTTCAATCTTCCTTCAGTTATGAATTAATCCTTCTCAAAGTGCTGAAACATACTGTTAAAAAACGCCAGAAAAAAAAGTGTACCTTGGTTTTTGAAACCTCTTGTTAATAAACTTAAATGTCTCGCATAATGAAATCATTTAAGTTTTTTCAATTGAAATCTTCTTTAACTTCGTTAGGATTTGATTCTTGACTTATTTGTAATATCTCAATAATCTTCCTCATATACTAAAAAAAAAAAAAACATTTGATTAAATTAAACTTACAGCCTCCAATTATTTGCACTCCTACTGATATTTGATCCGTTTTATTATATGCGCCATGAAAGCCTCGATTTATTCTTCAAAGTTTCTTGAACACTGAACATTTCTTCATGTAATAATCCTTTTAAAGCTTCCCAAATCTTCACTCAGTTGTAAACTGCTTTTCTGACTCAAAAATTCGCACTACTTCACATAATTTCTTCAAACTTTTAAAAACAGTATAATATAGTATAGTATAACTTCATGAATCAACTGAACCTATACAGTATATAAAAACTTGGAATTATAAACCGTAACTTCACAAAAATTGAAATTCTTCTCTGAATTGCTGCTTGATCTTCCATCAGAAATCTTGAAATTGATTGTCGTTTGCCAACTTTATCTTCAAGCAAATCGCAAATAGAAATAAAAAGTACAGAGCATCAGCGATAAGAGACCCATTTGCGTGAAATATCTATTAGCAAAAGCTAAGCTCTTCTGGATCCTGAAATTCTTTTAATCTTTGGATGGATTAGTGTTTCTC
The DNA here is from genome assembly GCA_904066015.1 of Synergus gifuensis. Lineage (NCBI taxonomy): Eukaryota > Metazoa > Arthropoda > Insecta > Hymenoptera > Cynipidae > Synergus > Synergus gifuensis. The sequence continues at coordinate 760,109 of CAJFCO010000141.1, forward strand.
CCCCCACCCCGCAAAAAAAGCGTGATTTATTATTCAAATCAAGATACAAAACAAAAAGTCTTGTACAAAAAGAAAAATGTATAGACTGATAGAACAGTGGAAATACTACCTAAATCTAGAGTTATACGTATGTACAATATGAGTTTATCACACTGAAATACACTCACCAAAGTCGTTTTGATTCAAAGCCACTTCTACAAAAAGAACTGATTCAATATTGTCTCTGCGAACTCGTTTATAACAATTCGTGTTGGATAAGCTTCGCTCTCACAATTGCGCTAACTGCATATGTAGTTGGTAAAAAAAAATATTTGGTGCACGATTAACTAATTCGTTTCTACTTTTATCCTCGCACGGTTATACTTCGCACTACACAAGGAAGCTGATGATACAACACGACAGAAATAGTTTTCTCTGGGATGCTTGAATTTTAAAAAGGAGATTCCATCAACTGGTCAGCCATTGCGATACATCTCAAGCAAATTTACTTCAGTGCTGGTTACTAAATGGTGATTTTCATAGATTCTTAGGCGATTCATAGGATTCTTGGTGAAACGTCCATTCTGTTAGTCTCTCTAAGCAAACTCTTACGATCTAAAAGACCTGTTTAAATTTGGAAAGCCATGAGTTAATTCTTCTGCCACATCTAGTAGGCAACATTGAACAGAATTCGAGTCATGCTCTAGAATTTACAATAGAAAATTTGCAAAGTTGCTTGTGGTTTGAAGAAGAAATTTGGAACATTTCACGGGGTTAGATAATTATATCAAATGGATTGAATAACATAGCAAAATTATTAGAAACCATTACAAAAAGGAATCGTTAACAATACCATACCCATTACCATACCTGTGCCACAAAATGGTGTCTAAAAAAACAACAATTATTGCTCCCAGTTACCTTGAGCTATACTCCTTGACTATTGCTCCTCTGGCATTACAAAAAAAAAGACTAAACACTGTTAGCAAATCGCTGCCCAATAGCGCTTTCAAAAATCCATCCAGAGATCAAACATTCGCCAAACATGGTGCATCATCCGTGCGTCGAAGCTCTGTAGCGAAAACAAAGATCGAGAAACTCCCCCCGACCCAAAACTATTCTTCCCACCATCTATATGGTACCCTCGAAAATGCATATTGTACATGATACAATGAAACGTGCTTTGCATTACCTTACAGTGCATGATTGTGAGGGTGTATTCAGGTGTATTTAACATGGGGATCGCCTTTTCTCGAAGCAAGTCCGTCGTTTATGGCTCTGATATTTTGTATTCCAAAATTCCTACTTATCTGATATGTACTAGATATATGTAGCATATTTTTGGAAACTGCTCCTTCACTTGGATCCGGTCCCTGCAGAAAAAACGTTAATATCTCCCCCCCCTTGCAGTTTTCCAAATCGACTCTAGTGGTTCCTTTTTCTGTTTCAGTATAATTGTGTTTCGATACCTTTCTCCGGCTTCCTTAAATATTTTCTAAAGTAGCTTTAAATCGGGATTGCTCCTCTACATCAGATTGTCCTTCATACGCAAAATTTTACTGCAATCCTGGATTCAGAGCACTCTTGATCCTGTGACTTAAAATACATTGTTTGCCCAAACACCCGAAATCCCGATTGACAATATTTAAAAATACTTTCTACAAATATTAGACTATCAGAAATTATTTACAAAATTTCTGTTAACTCAAAATAATCGAAAATTTAAAATTTTTAAGAGGGTACCTCAGTCGAAGATCGTTTACTTGAATAAATTTTTCCGTGGCTGCTTTCCCAGCGCGAAACGCCAAGGCTTCTCCATTGGGGATTCTCCGATCTTAAACACAGACTTTTACTCAACAATCCCCTCCCTCCCGAATACAAAAATTGAAAAGACCTGTTTATATGCACTCCAGGATTCTGCTTTTCTTTCGCTGGAATTTCTTTTTGTCTGCAATAGCATTTTGTCCGGTCTTTTTATTTGTTTTCGGCTTCGCGTTAGACGATTTCTTGTCCTAAGACACAAAACAGAAAATCCTCAACCTTCCCTGGCCCCCCTCCCAACCAATTTGAAACCCAAAAATATATACAACATATGATACCTGATTTCGCTTTTAAAGAAAAAATAGTTTTAGTAACTCGGCTTACGTCCGTCTGTCGGTTTCTCCTTTTTTCTCGGCTGTACTTTCCTGTAGCTCAAAATATTGTTTATTGGACCCCACCCTCCCAAATCAATACTTGAGTTACCCAGTGAAGATGTCGCATTTCCAAGTTTGTCCTCGTGAGTTGTGACGATGATGTAACTGTTCCTCATCTAACCTGCCCGTTTTTTTTCCGAACTCGCTTGTCTTATGAAAAAAGATGCTTGACTTTGAAAACATAATCAACCGATATTTTCGAAAGGGAATATAAAATGTTCCAACACTTTAAAATTCCAGTGGATGACCAAACTTATGCATGCTTCAGTAAAAACCTAACCTACAATAGAAGGAAATGCAAAAGAAATTCACATGACCTATACAAGATCAGAAAAATATATCTTTAAAAAATATCGGTTGTACTTAGACCCAATTTCTGCTTTTGATATAAGCAAAGAAAGATGTGACTTACGGATGATACCATGAAATATTAATAATCCGGGTTTAATAACTCGGTTTGGATTTAACTTCCCGCCGCTAGCCAAGCCGGATCAAGGATTCTAAACTCCTTTCGAATCTGTGAAAATACTGTTATTTTCTCGCCCGAAGGCTCTCTACGAAATATATTCCTGAACCTAGTTTAGGTCTCCATTGAAATCTCATGCAAGGATGTTTAGTACCTCTTATCCTAGTTGGTTGTTAATGAAACCAGGTAGGTGAAGAAGCCAGGTGACGTAAACCTGATAAAACACAGGGCTTTCGAGGGACTGGACAATTTTGAGATCAGCTCACCGGAGGGGTTTCTTTTCCGCCTGAGCGTTCGTCTCCAGAACGATAATGAGGTGCGTAGGTGGGGTGTTCAATGTGTGAATAAATTGGGTGCTGCCACTCTCGACCTTCTAGAAACAGAATCTTTCCCTCTTTCCCAAAATAACAACGCCTTCCAACCATGACGACATTCTCATGCTCTTCGCATTTCGCTTTTGTGTGTGTATGCGTGCCAAAACTGAAAAGGAGGGATGACATTAATAGACATTGTACGAGCAGCAAGTAAAAAGAATTACTTCTCTGTTTCAATATAAAAATAGTTTTATTCCAATTCGTCTCGAACCTCCTTCCTCTATAAAACACGGATTAGATACATAGATTTTATGCCACTAATTCTCCCTCTTTCAATTCTCATATAATCCATATTAAAGTCTCATAAATAAAATCAATTGTCTTAAATATTTGTCGTAAATCACAACTGATATATCACAAATCATAATCACATTGACTTTACAGGTACCGTAGCTATGAAATCAATAAATCTAGAATTTTGACTAAAAGTCTTTGAAATGCATAATTTAGAGTGAAATCTTGACCAAGTTAAAAAGAAACAAAGAGATACTTTGGTTTTGATACGATGTACAAACCAAACCACGACCATAGCGACACGCAGGACCAGCGGTGCGAGGTCTCGGTTTCCAGGCATCCTTCAGCTCCTCGGAAACGGAAACAGCGACTCCCGCCGGCCTCCCCATTGCCGTCGCAAACGGCGAGACTGCAAGTAAAAAATACGCAGATAAACACCAGAATTCTGACGTCATAACCGCCACAGAACACGATAGCACTGCAAGGGGACTCTGCTTCCAAAATAGATCTTCGGAATATAAAAATCACACGCAAACTCTGCTTAATCCTTCGCGGAATCTTCTTCATTGACACCCGGGCTCCATAGAGAAAAGAAAATCTTCATTTAGCGACTTAGACGTGTCTTACAGGCTCCTTTTTTATCAACTTAACATTGGTATATTTCCGCAGCTTGCATTTTATTCAGTAATTCTCCAATAAAATCAGCTTAGAGGCTTTTCAAGCCTTTCAAGTTTTCATAGAAGCAAAGGCATCATAACCTCAAAACTTTGAAGGTGCAAACGTCAAAAAGCAACAATTCGAGGTGTTCATCGCTCAATTGGAACTTTGATTTCACTGAGCTGGTTCATGAACTCGTTCAAACTATTTAATTCCTCGCAGATAGGTTCCTTCCATGAATTGTTGTCCTGACATCTCAAGTAATTGGAATACTCTTCACCACAGTCCATGCCGCCATATTTGTAGTCCAGCATCAGTTCCTTCTTCAATTCCTGCCATTTAATGTTGCGCAAACGTTGCTTTGTGCGCAACTCAAACTCGGCCTTGAAAAGAGCAGACGTCAGCACCGCCTCAACTCTGAGATCGCGTTTCCGGCTTCTGCGATGCATTATTTTTTTGGAACGAACACGACTTATCCAATTGGCCAATTGTTCGGTTTTACTTGGCTGCTCAGGGTCTATTTCTCGAGGAGAATATGTTGCCCCCATTTTGTGACGCGGACACGCCCCTCGAAAGTTCTAGATCCGGATTTCAGTTTTTGATTGTTAACTCGCGATTCTTTCGGCACTCAGTAGATTTCAATTAGTTCACAAAGTTTATAAGTCAGCCAATGATAGAAGAAAGAAATTTAGAGTTCAAAACTTGAATCTATAAAACACTGAATCTAGAGAAAGCTGGATATGTATAAATATACATACAAAGAACACCTGGGACTTCCGGTTGAAGATGCGAATATTTCAAATTTCGAAATTTTACCGAATTAGTAGAAAATAAATACACCAACCTGTATCTAGCTTGTGTTTCTCGGTGTGAAGGACCCGGAGGCTCTCCAACAACGCGAAAAATGATAAAAACACTGTAACTTTTAAATTTTACGATTACAAGCGAGATACAACCTACGTCGCTTGCAGACTGGCCTGGAATGCCTGCCTGGGCAAGAAAGTGGGGGAATTTATACCCGACGCCGTAAGAGTAAGTGATGTTCCTACGCTATTGGCGCAGAAAGTAGTCCCAAAGAAAAACGATGTATTTTATTAATTTTTAGGTAGATTTCATATTTTTCACTACTGATTATTTTTTGTAAATAGATTGTTGATTAGAAATGAAAAATTAGTTAAAAATCCGAAGTTTTTTGGAAAATCGATATGTTCTAGAAGCAACGGTTACGGCGTAGGAATTGTGTTATTCGGATCCTCAACTGCTGCTGGTCTCGCGTCATCTCTGCTCGACTTTTACAACGTTGCCACGTTTTCTTGCATTTTCTATTCTTAATTATATGCATTAATAATAAATTTGTAGTTTTATTATAGTATTATACGAAAATGGTACTTTTGAAGAACAAGTATGACATATTTTTTATTTTTTCGCGTCAGTAGTTTCGAAAAAAAGTGGAGGTTAAAGCCATTTTGTTTCTTCTGGAGCATCTTCAAATTTTATTTTCTATTGTTTTTATTCTATTATTACATAACAGTTTAATATTTCGGAAAAATATTTTAACAAATTTCTGGAAAACAACCAGGGAAAAAATGTAGTAACATATGAATTTTTAAAAACTATATAATATGACATATTTTCATAGAGCTATTTGTCCGAATAATAGAATACATGTTTGGTACATGATTTTCTTTTACAGCCAGATATGGTAACTGCTTATTTGCTCATAAGAAATAGAAAGTTGAGAGACTCCTTGAATATATATACATTCATGGAAAGCAAATTACGTTTGATTACGTTACAAATAATTATACAAAAAGTTTTAGTTTAGCAAAGAAAGAAGAAATGTGGCAGCGCTGCAATTTCTGAGCCAGGAATCATCGTCATACGGCCATACTATGAGCCACACCATATGCTGCAAGGAACAAATTTGTTCTCTGCTTTCTTTATAATAATCTTATCTTACCTACCTGCCTGCCTGGTATAGCAATTTTATTCTCAATTCTTTCAATTTCGTCCTTCGACCTTATGCTTATCCTTTTTCACAACCCTTTGCTTTATCGAAATAACTGAATGCATCCAGAATTTCCAAAATCAAGCTCTTCTAATTATGGAATTATTTTAGGAACTTAAGTTTTTTTAATTTGAAATCAATATTCCAGTCTAGTAAATTTAATTCAATAAATTTTCAAATTAAATTATTCTATATATAAAAACCGAAACTATGACATTTGCTATTTCAATATTATTCAACAGATACAACAATAAGAGATGAATCATATTTTATATTGACGTAGATAAAAGATTGTAGTGATGCATTATAACAACAGTTCTAAGTCTAAGTAAACCTTCCTCAATCTTTATTTGTTTTTTGGTTTTTTGGATAGATATTTTGGTCTTTTGTTATTTTGTCATTATTATCCATTTATTGCCATATATATTTTGATCGTTTTGATAATAAAATATAGCAACCAATCAGATGCCGAACGCAACGCGTGCGCAGTGGTTACAAGTGGGATTTGAGAAAAACAGACTTGACATTTGAGAGAAACTTTACTTGACATTTGGGTGAACTTGAGATTTGGGAAGTTGACTTTTGAGAGACTTGAGTGTAATTCAATAAACACAATGTCACCCGAGCCGCAAGAGAGAAATATTACTATTGTGTTAATTTTCATGGTATTTTTTTTAGCTGGTAAGTGAAAAAAGTTTTCATTCATAATCTTTAGTCTCTTTGCGTTATGTTTTTAATTACATGTACATTTTAATAACTGAACTATTTTTCTAGTTGTTTGTTACACATTACACAAAGAAAACTATTCAAAAACTTTAGCAGAAGTTGGTAAGTATAAGTGTTTTAAATTATATGAAACATTTAACTTTGTTCTTTCTTTTTAACTTATTAAAAAATTTTTATAGTGTCTCTGCTAATTGTAGCGATAACTGCGATTGTTGCCATTGAAATAATTAATAGGATTTGTTATTTCACGAACGAATTAATCAAAATAAATGTGGAGCATAGAGGAAGTATCATACGAGTTTTTCAAACTGTTACTTTTAATATTCCTTCTGGTATAATCGTCATCAGTAGCATCGTACTCTTTCTGGTGACAATAATTTCTCAGACGTATAAACAAATAAGCGTATGTAGATAATCAATGCAATCTAGAGTTTATTCTTTTCAGGTATTAATTTACAACACTAAAAAATCACCACACACTTTTTTCTTATTAAGCACCAGTTCAACTTTGAAAATAGAATACATAGTTGGATATTTTTTTGCGCTCGTTTTTTCTTTTTTTTTGGCAGACATAGTAAATATCGTGAGTATAAGCTTTAAATTAATAGATAGTTCATTTTCGAACTTTTTAAATCTTTATGCAGGTTTATGTCATACATATGTATATTGTTTCTTTTGTCATTATTGTTCAATTAAATATTTTTTAACGCACTATAGAGAGAGTGCAGAGCGCAAAAAATAGAAAATTTAAATCGATTAGGTGGTATAGACTACGGAAGTTCTATGGCGTGTAGCTATTTCTATGGCTACTTGAAAATTATTCTTCCCACAGATGGAAAAGAAAATGAGGGTTTTTTCTATGATTAAATATTTTCAATATATTGAGCAAAAAATAAATCAGTTTAGAACTCAATATTAAATATAATATAATACTTTTATTAACAGGATTGATAGGACGAATTGAAAAGTATGAAGCCGAAAACAATGTTACAGTGCCTGTTAAAAAGTTATTTATTCTGATTCCGGCATCATTTTACATCTCCCCAACTTTGGAAACATCATCAAATAAATGGTTGGAACCCACTCCGAATGTAAGTATCAAAATAATACTTTATAATACTAATATAATAAAATATAATTGTATCAATTATCAAAAGTAGTCTGAATGAAAAATAAAATTATTATTTTACAGAAACTTCTATTTGTAAAGATAAATAGAGCCGGTGTTAGAGAACGGGAATATAAAAATACCATATATAAAATTCATCCAGGTGGCTTAGAAAGTGGTAAAACTCCCATATATATAGTAACAGAAGGAGCAACACCAATGCTAACATTTTTCGAAGTGCAACAACAAAAGCACCGATATTCTGGTAAGTTTTATATTAAAAGGGGTTTTACTTTTTTAATACTTAATATTCATTCCTAATTAATCAGTTGATTTTTTCTTCATTAAATCTTTATTTTAGATGTTTATACCGAATACAAACGAGAGATTGGTAAATTGTTTTACAAAACTTTGAAACAACTATTGAATGATAATCCTGACTGTAGAGATCTATGCGAATTAGTTTACTACGAGGGTAAGTGCACAATTAAATTTAAGTGTTTAAAAGTTAAGTTAAACAAAAAGTATTTTTAAAAACAAATTTCGTGTATGTAATTAATTTTCTAAATATACAATTAGCATTTGATAATTTTCATGAATTGTAACTTGAAAATTAAAGCCTTTATGTTGACAGATTACGATGAAAAGGGAAAATCGGTATATCCTGGAGAGATCCTCTTACGAAGTATTCAAAAATACTCTACTCAACTATAATCTTAGTTGCTTTATATAACCATGTTATTTACTCATGACATTCGAATATTTTTGCGTTAAACCCAAATCTAATTTGGAAATTTTTTATGCATTTGCTTTGAATAGTATTTCATTTTTTGTAGATTTACAATGTCTTCGAAAGTTATAAATAACTTTTAGAATTTGATTTGTATCTATGAAAACATGCAACTTCTCTGTGTGATTATAATGAAAATAATAAATTATCTGATTTTCTAATAAAACAAAATTGGTAGTAGAAATATTAAAAAACACCAAATTAATTGTTTAAGCTTCAAATTAATGTTATAAATGAAAAAAATAATAGCTTAAAAAAGCGAGCACCTTGGTTTGGAATTTTTATTTTAATAAATATTTATATCGTATAGATGATACATAATACACTGTGAAAGATCAAGATCGGTATATGAAACGATAAGAGTCTATTTCACATGTCATCGATATCAAATTCTCGTTGAACTCACTGTAGTTTGTGTGTCATTCTTAATTCGCGTTCGCTCATGGATTCAACGTAAAAAGTTAAGAGAAACGCACAACGAAAAATCGTAATTCCATTTCAGAGAGATAGTCCCATAATTTGAATTTCACTAAATACTTTAGGAAAAGGAACAATGTCCATCTTTTCTTAGTTATTACATTATTTACATTTACAAAAAAAGTAAAAGAAAAAGGAAAAAAGAATGGTATCCAACAATTGAGTTCGAACTAACTCACAAGTTTATATGAACGAAAAAAACAGTCAAATTTATGAGTCGATTTTGCACTTCTCATCATATCGCAGTAACGTTGTGTATTATGATGTACTTTATTTGATTCATGTACTTTGTACTTTCAAGTTTAATTCGAAATGAAATGGTGCATTCTAAATCTAGGCAATACGCAATTTATTCATTAATAACGGATCGGTTACGATCAATCGAAAGGAGGAAACAATTATTTTCATTTATCAGTTTAATTTGTGAAAAATTACAAAATACCTTTTAATTTTAATTTTTTTTTTGTAAATCATTAATTTATTACAGCCAAATTGTTTAATATCTATTAAAGATTTGTTAAAACCGAAATTATTCTGTAATTTTTCCACTTTTTATTTCTCGCAAACAAAATTCGTAGGTTCGGGAATAAAAACTGAAACTGAATTTCTCTCCTGGAAGATAAGAGATATGTTCTATAAATTTAATCGTCACAGTCGCAGCATCAAGAATTTTACAAGTCTATAAAAAACGACTGAAGAAGACTTGTATCTATAAATTGAGTCGAATCCGCCACGTTCGGCTTGACAAAAATCTTAAGAGGTCATTTGCGTGTTTCGTGATTTCGCCGTGAGATCAACTTCTTGGCAAAATTTTAGTCCTTTTGCCATTAACTTAAATCTAATTAAAATATACAAATAAGTACATCGTAAATTGCTGGAAGCGCATTACAAATAAACCGACGAAAATGAATTCGAAACATTCTCCCAAAAAACCTCCGACCTTAAGTTTTTGAACTTACATAATTAAATAATGAATAGTTAATTCAGTTTTATTAAACTTTTGTGCGGTCGCGACTATTTTCAGGGATACAATTTTCCAATTCACTATCCTCAAAGTCCAGAGATTTTTAATCTGTTCCTGTAAGTTAATTATTAACTCCCAAACACAATTATAAACTTTATTGTCATCATCGATGAACTAAATGTACTTGATCCACGAGATATAAATAACTAATTCTATTGTTACTCGTCGAAAAAGTCTTCTGAAGAAGGAAGCAGGTACCACAAAAACGTACCCGAATTTGTGCTTGCTAACTTTGACTAATCAAGTTCAATAAAAAACAAGAAGTGCACAAAGTGTTGTAGAGTAAAAAGAAAAAAGAAAATTAAGTACCCTTCTCGCGAAAAATCGCTCCTATAGTAAAACGTATTGGAATAGTTAAATGAAACAAACTATCCGAAGATTCAAAAAAAAAACTCCACGTTCAAGAGTTACAAAAAGCAGGAACATTACATTTATATCGTAGATAAAAAATATCACAAACGAATGTTAATCGACTAAGTGCGATTAAATAACTTCGCTAACCAGCCTTCAATCAGAGCCAAATTAGAAATATTTAAGAGATAATTCGAAAACGAACACGTGCAAATTTCAATGGTTCAAACTTTGAAAGCTTTCAAATTATAAAATTGAAATTTTCTTATTTTCATTTAAAATGGAACTTTTAATTTATAATTCATTCAAATTTCAAACTGTTGAATTTCAAAATCCAGGCAGGATCAAATTTCAGTAAATTTTATAAAACAATTTTTGAAGTTCGTTTACGAATAAATCTAAAAGCCAAAAAAAAAAACTGCAAGCACATGAAAAATCAGGTACATAATGTATGCGATGGCTCTGCAACTTAGCGGAAACTCATCTTGCATTGAATAATAATAAAGACAGTTTCTTAGTCATAAATAGATTAAATTAATAACCTTGTACAATGAACGACTTTGACACGCAAATGCCTCTTCGGTTTTCGGCTTAATTAAAGGGTATACAAAAATATAAGTCCTAATAAGTCGGCAATAGAAAGTAAAGAAGTGCGCAAATGTGAGCACAAATCGCTTTTGAAATAAACAATAAAAAGAAAAAGTTTTTATTCCACGGATAAATTGTGCACGAAATCGAACTTTTAATTATTTGAAAATGCAAAATAAATGCTCTTTTGAAAAAAAGAAAAAGAGATGAGTAGCAAGATACCACAAGATACGACAAAAAAAAAAAGTTTGAAAATGGAGGTTTACATTTACTAAACACCCAATTATATTTGTGCTCACAGAACTTCATTCTTCTGACTAGTCGCCTGTTAATGCCATTACAACACGTAGTTAGTTAATTGTTATGACAATACCGTGTATTTACATTTATGAGATGACGTCTAGCCGGCTGCTGAATTTTTTCTAGCACATACTGGCTTTCTATCAAAAATTGTCTTTGTCAAGTTTTGAAGATTTGGGTCCTAGATTATCGGAATTAAATTAAAGTGTGCAGGTAATTCCATTTTAAATTGTAGATTCTTGCAAACAAAATTATAAGCTATCAATGTCAGTCATTCAAAATAATTATAATTCTAATTCAGATCAAAATTTGAAGTTTCGGATTGTAATTCTAAGGATACAAAATTTGAATGTACCGATATTTAAAATAATTTGTATTTGAATGGTTCAAAGTTTTAAAACATTCACATTGGGGAGTTTGAAATTTTATTTATTACCATTCTTGCTAATCTTTTTTTTCTTTAGATTTTGAATATCGAAAGACTTGAATTTTTAAAGCATTTAAAATTGAATCACCAACCTTGAAAAACATGAAAGCCAGTAAAAGTTCAACCCTGAAAATCAAGTTTCATCCTCAAAGACAAGCGAGCGGGACAGTTTCGACTGAGAATTGTAATGAAGTGAATAAAACGATAATAATGAGAACAAGAAGCCTAAATCCCGTTTTTTTGCGAACGACGAACTCCTCCTTTAGTCTGTAGATAGCAAACGGACAGACAGACAGACAAACAGAGAAAGACAGAGAGAGACAAAGAGAGATTACTTGCGGTTATGCAATAACAGGTAATCCCTCTCTTTCTCTGCCTCTGTCTATCTGTGATGGTGTCGCGTGAACTGAAATGGCTTAATCTGCCAATGATTTTAAATATATTTTATACGATGGACTAGCTTCGGAGTACGACTTGAGTAAGTTTGGCAAGCCGCGAATATTCATAAGCACATGCTATGGGTCGACCAACTCGCAAGTATCGAGTAACGATTTATAATCGCTTACTAAATCTACGAGAGATGTTTTTATGTACAATGTATAAATAAATGATACGAAATAGCCTTAAGGTCATGTGATACTTTACCTTAAGAGCAAATTAGTTATACCAATTATACATTCATAATAATAAATATTTTTAGTAAATAAGAGTCAATAAACCTTCGTCTCATGTAGACGAAGGTTTATTGACTCTTATTAGCTAAAAATATTTATTATTATGAATGTATAATTGGAATAACTAATTTGCTCTTATGGTAAAGTATCACATGCCCTTAAAGTGCAAATTTCAGTTTTAACGATAAAAAAAGTAAACTCATTTTGTCGAATCCAAGTACGAGACCTCTATGTCAGGAGTTTCTCTCTCCTAATTAAGCGTTCTTGCACACGATAGTGTTAAGTTTATTATGCATGCGCATTGTTATAAAGAAATAGAGATCTGTTTCATAGGTACTAAAGTTAGTACGCGAGTAATCCTAAATTCACAATTAATTACTCGCCTTGAGTATTTTCAACATTCCGAGTGCAAACGTTCGCATTGAGCAATCCCACAGGCACTCGTCGATTCCAAATAGGATTTTTTCGATAAAATTATTAACGAGAAGCATAAATAATATCATGATAACTTCTTACGTAATTAGGAACAAGTTCTAGTCGAAAATCGGAAGAATCAGATAATTAAAGAAGGATTTAACAAAGTACGTAATTACTTTCAACTTCCGAATTTCTCGTTATATACAACATAATTCGTTTGCTTACTTCTGAGCACTAACAATAAAAAGAAACAAAGAGATTCGATTATCTTGCTAGGTCGACCCACATCACATCAATTTAAGGTTTTGAAGCCACTCTTAGTGGGAATTCACCGGAGATCCAGAAACCGGTGTGCCCTTTTAATTTCTGTTCAAAATCCTGTTAGCCTGTATGTTAGGATTCGACGGAAAGCGCACTTTCAACAGCTTTTCACAGTAGCGAGTAAAGAAGTGTAGGGTTTCTTGTGAACATAATGAAGCCTTTTGTAAGTACGCTTTTGCAGTCGAAAATCCACTCAAAGGGGGCTTGTTGATTTGAAATTACTCTTAAGCTTCTGTAGACGCTATTAACGAGCCTTTAGGCGTATACGCTGTCGCGTTTGGATCCAGGTTTGAGACTGTGCAGCCTGGACAGGAATTCTCATTTGTACGAAGCTTTGCCCCGACACGAACGTCATTTCCGAGACGAAGCTTCGACGTCGCACAAGTTGGAGCCGATCCAAATGTGTCTTGTGACATGACAGCTAAATCTTGCGCTATTTTGGCCTTCAGAACATCCATCTCTTTTTCCTGTGTTCTGATCATACCTAAGTTAAATAAACAAACAGAGAAATTAAAGGAATTATAGCACTAATATATTTTGAAAATTAAAAACTTTTTTCTTTTCTTTTGTCCTATTCTAAAATTAAAGTGAGAGATATCTAGGTAAAACTTACTATCTTTTATTTCAAGTTGACGCTTTGCTTCACCAAGGGCAGAAAAGAGATCCAGTTTGATGCGAGTCTCTGCACTTAGACTGTTTTCTAGATGAGTATTTTTGTCTTGCAAGGCGCTCAGTGCCCCCAGCAAGATTTCCGTTTCTCCATGATTTTCCTTACATCGCGTTGCTTCCTTTTCCAAAGAATTATACCTGCAAATCGAAAAAAAAAACTCATTTTTCATGAACATTACATAAACGGTGTGCTTTAAAATTATAAAAATGAAATATTCATACATTTAAATGAAAATTCATAAAAGAAGCTCAGTATTACCTATCATCTTTCGTTTTAAGTTCTCTACGCAAACTTTTGACGTCTTGTTCAAGTTGAGTTCTACGAGATTTGCAAACGTCGGTGCATTCCTGTCGAACTAGTGGAGGTGGTGGTGGTGGAATCGCGGATCGAGCTTCCTCAGCAGCCCGACGAGCTCTTCTCTCTGAAGCTAGGGAAACCTCGCAAGAATTCCGTTGTCTTCGTTCATCCGCGATTCGTTTTTCTAACGTCGACATTGTCTGCCTGTCTATTTGACGAGCTGATACTAATCCATGCAACCTAGAAAATCGAGAAAATTAAAATGAACATTTTACTAAAAAATATACAATATATTTAAGATTTCAAGACTGTCCTTCATTGAAAACTAGAATTCCTTCAAAATAAACTCACTTGGTCTGCAACTGGTCATTGTCGTGCTGTAGTTGTTGAAGATCGCATTTGGTTTGCCTTTCCCCGCTCATCAACGTGTTGATTTGTGACCGCAACTCCTGTTCCACTTGTCTACTGGACTGCAAGTCCGACTTCAAGCGTTTTACGTCGGCCTCGAGCTTGCGACATATCAGTAACCTACGTAATAAAATGATAATATGAACCTTCAGTTTAGAAGGATTCCAAACCATCCTGGTTGTTATTAAACAGCTCTCACCTCTGGTAATATTCATCCTGTTGTTTTTGATTTTCTGATATAACGTCGCTCGTGGTTTTCGACTGACGACCCTTGCGTTCCCGCTGGTTGTTCGTCGTCGAGGAATCTCGACTTTCTTTGACATTGTTCCATTTTCCAGTTGCCGACCCATTCGACTGCGTTTTCACAGATGTATGCCCGGAACTTCCCTTCACTGACTTGTCCTTCTCCACTTCATTTACATCGAAGTCATTAACAGAGCTGCAGTCCATAACATAGAATCTTCTCAAAAAGGTTGCTATATCTGATGCAAGGCTACTAAATTTTATTTTTCAAGTTATTCAGAGAATTCAAAACGATAATCAGAATACTGTTTTTTAATAAAACCAAATGTTGATTTTTAAAAAATATTTTAGAAGAACAAAATTTCTTTTCAGAAAATTGGTTTTGCATTCTAATTTCAAAAATGGTAAAAATTAGAGTTGAATAGTTACCCAATTCTTTCGATAAACTGCAAGTCACCAGACGGTACAGCAGAGCCGTTTGTGTGCATGAATCTCTTGTCATTCTTTTCAGACTGCGAGACACTACTATTATGTTTGTTATGTTGGTCCTCCTGCTTCTCTCCCTTATCCAAAGACTTTCTGTGAATGTTTTTGGTGGCGGTACTTTGTGCTTGCGACACAGTCTGTGTACCATTGTGAATGCAACCGTTCTGTAAGCCCGTTTCTCCTGATGAGCCACTAGCTCCTGAAAATAATTTGACATTGGTAAGAAATTTTTATAAAATAAATTAAGTTGATTTATATATTTGGAATTAATTTGCAAGACATATTTAAATGATAATGTTCCCTAACAGGTCGAAAAAAATTATTAAAAATGGGAGTCAATACAAACTACCTCTACTCTTTTCGGGACTCTGGTTGTATTGCGAATTTAGCCTGGGAGGTTGTGATTTAGAATTTTGCTCTAGAGGAGCAGCTGCTAGCTGTGCTTGCAACTGCACTTGTGGTTGTATTTGCTGCATGTTCGCCGCCTGCTGCTCGGCAGGCAACGCTTGCTGTAATAGCTGTAGGTAGAATTCATTCTCCTTCGCTACGTCTTTTTGTTTCCTCTGCAAATTTAAAATAATTAGTATCATATTTTTTTTATACGAGCCCGAACGCGCGCTTTGGCGCGCGGAGATGATTCTTATTTTTTTAAATTTTCCCGCGTTAGCGCGTCGCCCGTATTGACCAATAAGGAATCAGTCGATACTTTTTAGTATTTCGAGTGTATGAACTATTTAAAATAGGAAAATCAGGAAAAAATATTGTCCAAATATGTTTGCCGTTTGAAATACTAACCTGTCTCATTCTGTAGCCTATGAAACTTTTAAAACCAAAGCCTAATGTGACTACAGGATAACCAATGCTGCAAAACAAGAGTAATTATTATTATAAAGCAGATCATAAATTGTAAAATAATTTACATCAATTTTATAAACCTGAATTTAAATAATAATTTAAATTGTAGTTACCAGTGAGCAGCAAATGGCCTACAGAGATCCAAATGAAATGGCATATGTCGTAGATCTCTTAATCGAACTGCTGCCTCTATATAAAGAAACAGCAGCCAAAGCATCACAGTTGGCAGGCAAACGCCTTTGTCTGTAATAAATATTTCAATCGTTTAAGTCAATTTTGATAAAGAGACATTTGTTATTTTAATAAAACTGTAATTCTTTTTATCATTACTCACCTGTATGCCAAACATACTGCACCCAAACGTATGTACTGGCAGCAAAGAAAAGCCAGTGTACTGGGATAAAAAAGAAGCAAATCATATCTGATGTAAGTGCGATACAAATAAAAAATACGGAAAAGGCCTGTAAAAGAAAGATATTTTAATATAAGCATATTTAGTCAAATAATAATCATGCTCTTTTTTTTTACATTCTCATCAGAGAATGTATTAGATTCGTGTAAAATTTTAACCCCCATTTTTTAATAAAAATTTAATGTGGGTCACTTACCAAGCCTTGATATTTAAAGGAATCGTAGACGCTTCGAAGTAGCAGCCAAAACGGCCACAAAAATTCAAAACGGAATTCTAAAATGAAGTCTGCTAAAATCACCATGGCCCATAGCAGAAGGAACTTTAAGTAAAGTAAAGTACTGGAAAAGAAAAGTATTTTTTATAAGTAATCCCTGAAACACGTTTGGAAGAGGATCTAATATTTTATTCTCACTTTTCATGAATTTTAGCAAAAAGTAACTATTTCTTACGTTTTAATTTACTTTGATAAAGAAATAGAATGTTTCTGAAATGACCAGATGACTTCATAAAAAAATAAGACATTTTTATCTCGAAAAAAAAGAAAGTTGATAAAAAATGAAAAGCGCCTTACATTCTGCCTGCATGTGGACACAATTTTCGGGCTTTTTCATAAGTATGCAGTCAAAAAATAGGAGATTTATGCAATTTTAAGAATATAATAATACCCTAAGGCATGGAGGTAGAAAAGAGTACTGTACTGTTAAAATACATCTAATCGCTCTATCTTAGAAAGATGAAAAACAGCAGAATGGAATATCTATTTGAATTGAAATGTTATGTAAAAATATGTATGTAGTTGATAAACTCGTTTTCAGAATAATATACTCTTTTTTTATTATATATACCTTATTATTCTAAATTTGTATATCTCAAAGAGACTCATTATCAAAATCATATACATATGTACCATTTATATAAATATATGCATATATATATATATATATATAAATAAAATATATATATATATATATATATATATATATATAAAACACCTATATATTTTATCATTTTCAAGAAAGAATGGACGGTTGCTAAGAAAGCAAATAAAAAAATTGATAGAATTATAAAAAAGAACTTCTTAATATAAACAATAGCTAACACAACAATAATTGTTGATTCATGAGCGCCTGCACCTATCAAAACAAATATTCTCCCCAGTAGGATTCTGCTGCAAACTTGCTAAACCTAGCCTAGTAAGAAATCGAATCGCCTTTTAGGAGACATCATTAATCCATTTAAAGAAAACTTATCGTCTTATAATCTAAAAACATTAAATTATTTTTCGAGGACAAACGATCACTCGCAGGGATTTTCGTGAAGCAGGTGCGATTGATTCATTTAATGTTGAAAACAATTGGAAAACGCAATGACGAGGATCTTTCGTCATGTTCGTCGTTATAGGCGATATCGCGGACAGTAAAGGGTACATGAAAAATCATCTACGAAGGGTCAGGCTCGGTCGAAAATCGTTAGCGGCGAACGGATCGAGTTTTTGGTTATTTTTAAATCGGCCATTGTGATGCATATGGCGACCAAAAAACTTGCCTTCCGTAGATTCCTTCGGTGATTTTGTTGCGTTTCAAAGGTCTCCGGAGCTTGCCTTCATTTCTTCTCTTCATATTCTTTGACTTTCACCGCTATGCTATTCAACACAACATAAACTTCGGCGAAAAACGCACTCTCAAAAACACTATCAGTCTCTTTTGTTGTCATTCACTCATTGCGAAGTGCGGACGACCCTCGCGACGGTGGTTCAGCTGATTGGTCCACCAGAGGGACCCGTTGAGGTTGACGATTCCTCTCGAAAAACTGAAAATCCTGGTTTTTTTACTATGAAAGAACAAGAAAGAAACTCAAAAAAAAGCTCTAGCACGTGTTTAGAGGCATTTCGAGTGTTAAACTCGAGACTAAAGAGTTTAGGTTGATTTAGCCATTTAGGGCGATCCGGGATCTCGGAGCTTTTGACTACATGTTATTTTTAAAGAGCTTTTTGATGTAGTAGCGGCTTCGAGCTGCTTTCGAGTGCAAATTATATTTGTTTAGCTTTTTAATTACATAAAATTTTTGGTTCTGAATCATTTTTCGTAGAATTTCAGTTAATTACATATGTAAATAAATGTGTAAACAGTGTAAAGGATCTTTGAGGTTAGGTTGTTATGAAATCGGCAACCCGTCGTACACTGAAGCCACTAAACTTATAAGGCAATACTTTGTACTTTACTGTAGAACTGGTTGCATAATTTGAGGCATTATTATTAAAGAAAAAGGTTTAGTGGTGTAGGGAATTTGATCAATTTCATATAGAATTTCTTCAAATGTGAGTCTACTATGGGAAAATAGAGAATATTATTTTTTTTCATATTGTACACTACCAGTAAATTAAATTTTTTTATTTTATTTAAATGTTGCAAGTTCAAAAATAATTTACATTAAAACCTCATACATAATTCATAAATAAGCGGAACATATTTCAATGCTCAAAATTGTCTCGTAAACAAAAGTATTGCATCATCTAAACTGTACCCGTAATAAATATACTGATTCATTCAGAATACACAATAAAATTTTCCTCTAAAACATTAGGTATTGCTGAAGAAAGAGACATATAAAAAAGACAATGCTTTATTTGTATATAATTAATATTCTTAAGTAGCAAACTACAAAATAATGTACAGAATTTAATAATTCAGATGGCAACACGAAAGTCTCGTTTGAACCTAAATTATGTTTGTACAATATTTGAATGATAAAAGAAGTTTATTCCTATTGTCAAAATATTCCTGATAGGCTGTGCTATTTTGATTCACAGCATGGTAAGGTCGGCTTATAATATTATATGAACTCTCAGCTATTATTGACAAAACTGAATGGTGTTTTTATTAAAAAGATAAGTTGATTGGTCAAGAAATTGTCCCACACGATCATCGCAAAGCCATTGAGTTTTCGGTGCTTCTTGAAGGCTCACAAATGAACACATCTTCATCACAATTGATACCGCATGTTTTCCTCACATGTCCATTTCAAACTGCTGAGTCGCCTCATCGTTCACGGGAATTTCTGTAAAAGAAAAGAAAAATATTATTAATCATCAAATTAAATTTTTTTTTATTCAAATTTGAAAAAATTCTAATAATTTGAATAGTACAAGAATAATATTAAGTTAGATTTTATAATAAGAATTTGCAAACCTTTGGCATCTACTTTCGCAGGAGACTCTGAAAGAAACAAAAAAACATATTTGTAATACTCAAATTGTAATACTCAATAGTGTTTTTAAAACTATCTTCTGTATAATTTATTTATTTGTATTTTTTGTAAATTATGCATATTGATTTAAAATCTCTAGATTTATATATGAGAAAAAGAGTATAAACCTTTAGCAGGCGTTGTAGGTCCATTAGAAATTTTACTGGGTAAAATGGCTTCACCTGCAGGGCTTTTAAGAAGAGTAGTAGGTATAGAATTCAAATTCATTGGCGGAGTCCTCGATACTGGAGAATTTCGCAGATTCATCAGGAAGGCGCGCTCATAAACGATACGGGTACCTGCAAACAAATTTGATATTAATTTTTATAACATTCATAAAAAAGTAATTATTTGAAATGTATTAATTTGATTTCTTATTGTTGTGTATCAAACTTCTAAAACCTTCCACGATTTTCTTTAGTCTTATCAAATGTAGTTACAGCTTTTGAACGAATGGTACTGAGTCATACTGTGTTTTAACCTTGAAGCAAAATTATACGGCAAGAAAAGAGTTTTTACTTCAAGTCAAAATACGAAAAAAATAACCAATCACTTATAAATGTTTTTCATGACATAAAAATTGTTTACTTATTACTAAGTCACGTCTTGTTTTTAAAATGTGAGAGTATTAAAAAGAGAAGTTTTAATTATAATTCTGTTACAATAATTTTAACCACAAGGAGATGTCTATCAACATTCTTAAATAATAATAGAAAATATTTTATATAAAATAAAATTTTTCAGAATAGGTAATTTGCTTTGTTTACATCAAAACACACGTGGTCTGGTCAAGGTTATTTGATATCACTACCTGTTGACACCTTAGTCATTGGAAATCTGCCAATTTCGTAATAGTTATCGTCGGTTTAGGAATTTAAATTGTAATATTTCTATTACAATGTATAAGCAAAAGTAACATGTTATTAAATAAAAATATAAATACATTTTAAAACTTCAGATTTACGCCAGAATCCTAAATTTGGAGAGAAAAACATAATTCAAGATAAAATCAATAATTTACGCCGAGTGTTTAGAAAATTATCATGCTCTTGGCTCAGGGCGTTCAAAATAACACTGTCTAATCTATTAATATCCTTGCGAATACTCTTTAGAGAGGCCTGTGGTTTCTTATCTTCATACGAAGACAAAGAAACAAACTGACATATGAAATATACCCAAGTCTCCATTGTAAAAACAAAACTTGAAAAAAAAAGCTTGATCATAAAATTCACTAAAGAATGTTATCATTTTTACGAAAAATTATTTCGGAATTTTAAAGGTTAACAACCTAATTAGGATCTATTATACATATAGAGAAAAGAAAACAAAGAATATAGAAGTGATTCGTTTAATATTAACCACGTGTTCCCTATAAGAAATCTAGGGTACTCGTAAACTCAGTTCCCTGTTTAAAATGTTTAATATGTTGCTTTATTAAAGTAAACTCAAGGTAAAGAGTATATATTACCTCCCGGCGTGGTGGAATACAGGGTGCCTCCTGGTGTTGACGAATAATCCGCCGGTAATTGATTAGGATCATTAATGACTACAACCCTATTCGTGCTGGGAATGTTCTGGCTTTGGGTAGCCTGCTTCGCAATCGGGGATGCTGACATGTTTTCTAATTTACAGAAAATCGAACTCGCAAAATCACTAGGAGGTAGAAAAATATTCGACGATCCGTAATTTCGGTAAGACAAACAAAGATAAACAAAACTGACAAGGCGAAGATCCTACTACAAATGTACGTACTACGTATTATTGTATTATTGAATATTGATAGCGGCTCGTATATATAGTCTCGAACCAGTGCTCTCAGTCGAGCCAGAAATTTACCCCCTCCACATCCACTATTTTATCGAAAAAAAATAATTTATTGAATATAATAAGGGAAAATTTTCTTACATAATTCAAGAAAATACTTATGAAGACTAATAATTTCAAAATTTTGCTAAATTTTATTTCACAAATTACTTTTTTTCGATAAAATAGTGGATGTGGAGGGGGTAAATTTCTGGCTCGATCTGAGAGCACTGTCTCGAACTTCGTAATTGTGTGGTTGTAACATGCGCATTTGCGCAATATGTAAATATGTATGTATTTTTTTGGCGGCCATGAGTAGTTTGTGATTGGCGGAAAAAACACACGTGACAGGAGCGTACATATATGAAACATTACAATTATATTGTTCAATTGAGTAATTTATTATAAAATATTCGTAATACAATTTTAAAATACAATGTTTTCCATAGCAATTTCTCAAAAAGAGAGTTTTTGAGCTAATAACTATATCCAATTAACAAGTTTTTGTCACGATTTTTTCTTGAATAATCTTTAGCAGGTTTTTTCCTGTTAGTAAAAGTGCTCAAATAGGTAAGAACTTCTCTTTCACTTACATTTGTAACAAAATCTTTCGTTTCTGACACTTCTTTTTCGATAACCTTCCAAGTTTCAGGAGAAATTTCACCTGGAGAATGACCCAAAGTCGATCGATGAAGAAAGTCGTAAATCGATCTGATGTTAACACCATTTAATTCCTCAGGTGCTGGTAGATCTTCAAACAATCGTATAAATAACAATGCTTTAGGAATCAGATTTTCATCTTCTGGCGAAAAATGAGAATGTAACCAAAAATCCAGTGGGTCCGATGTATGTAGTTTTAAAGACTTGGCTAAAACCTTATATTTATTTAATTCTATTTTAATCGCTGACACCGATTTATTAGGGATCGATTCAGCAATTCGATCCAAATTTGTATGTCCATCAGTTTTCAAAATCCGCAAAAGTGTTTCCTTCTCTGTTTGACTCCAAATTTTATTAAGCGGTCGGCGATTGTTCATCTCCATTATTTCCTCCTTAAGATATAGAATAGATTTTATTACATACATTTCGATATATCTATACATACATCAGTAAATTCAGTATGAATTGAACATAATTAATTTAAATTCATAACTTTTCTTGGAAAACAAATATTCACGCTATTTTCTGTATCTTTTATATCGACACCCACATCATGAAACTATAATTAAATAAATCAATAACTAAATACTTACTTCTTTGACGAATTTTAATCGCTTCTAATCCTTTTAGTCCTTATTTTATCTCTCTTTCCATCAGTTTTGTTTATATAGTTATGAGGTTATATTGACAAGGATCATTGAAATCACGAAGTAACATAAAGAGTATGAACTTCGTGTGTGCCGATGAGCAAAACCAGCAAAACTGGCCGCGTGTTTTCCGACAAAACTAGAATTAGTGGAACTAGCGCTCCTTACGGGAAAAGCTAGTAAACATGCATCACGTGACATGTATTTTTTGAATTTGTTCTGTTTGTGAGTTTTTAACACGAAGTCCACGAAGTGTTTTTTATTTTGTTTGTGAATAATACTTTTGACAGCTTTTGAAATGTTGTAATGAAAAGGATAATTTGAAAGTGAGTAAATATATTTATTGTTATTATATTATTATTATTGTATATTATTGTATATTATATTATAAAAACTAAATTCATAACCTAAAAACAGATTTATTCCAAAATAATGATTACAATAATTAAAAATTTATTATCTAACATATAAGTAAATATATCTATTAATAATTTAGATTTGCTGCTCAGCAACATAACCTAAAAAAGTGAAAGGTTGTTTATTTTTTGCCTTCGTGAATTTGCCCCATGCACTTACAGCTGATTTATATTTTTATAAGTATTCACACAATATTTTGATTTATCTAACCTCTTTTTAATTTTACATCCCATAATGCAAACATAAATACTTACTTTTGAAACGTCTCTCTTTTGTAATTCCATGGTCTTCAATCTTTTTATAATAATATTAAATGATTATAAATAATAAATTTATACAATCATAAATTTATATTTACAAAATGAGAGAAACCTTTAATTGTTTTGACGGTTTTAACAGCGTCAGCACGCACAGCAGATAACAAAAAGTAGAGAAAATTCATGTTTACAAGCTTTTCACGCAAAGAGCGCTAGTTCCACTAATTCTAGTAATGTCGGGAAACACGCGGCCACTTGAAATGGGAGTTCCTACTCCTTATGTTACTTCGTGATTGAAATCATTGATATTGAAACCGTTTCAATCATTGAAACGAGCAGAACGACAATACCCTTGTGTCTCTCGGTCTCTCAAAAGTCAACTTCCCAAATCTCAAATTCTCCCAAATGTCAAGTCAAGTTTCTCTCAAATGTCAAGTCCGTTTTTCTCAAATCCCACTTGTAACCACTGCGCACGCGTTGCGTTCGGCATCTGATTGGTTGCTATTCGTTCGCAATTTAAAATGTTAAAAAATATTATATTATACGCAATACGAATGCGCAATTGATGTGACGCATGCGCAATTGATGTGACTATAGAGAATAAAGAATTTCTTGACATTTGGGAGACTCGAGTGTAACGACATACATACAGAATTGAGTTCTAGTCAAGAACACTCTAAGGGTGACATCATACCTCTGCAAAAATTTTTCTTGCGCAAAATTTTGCGCAATGGAAATGAATGGAAGATTTTCTGCTTTGCAAGCGGAAAAACCTCTTGGCGGGAAGTTTTGAATTATAATTTGGTTTCGTGTAATTATTATTGAGAAATTTATTTATCGGGACGATATTTTCTTTATTATAAATTATGAAAATGACATTGTAAAGTTTTGATTTAAGTAATTGTTCATTTTTAATTTCTTTTTTGCTTTGGTTATATGTAGCATGTTCTTGTTGACATTTTGTTCTGACATATGACCGGTGTGAGGTGTGCAGACGAAAAAAAAAACTGCGGAATTGTTATTCTGAAAAATATAAGGTTATGTTAGCTTGGAAATATACATATTAAAGATAAGATATATTGAGGATATAAATTTTGCATAAACATAATATCATAAAAATATAATAATAAACCAGCTCACCTGATCCATGTTTGATCTATCTTTTTTCAATCACATAAACGACAAAATACTAATTAAACT
The DNA here is from genome assembly GCA_904066015.1 of Synergus gifuensis. Taxonomy (NCBI): domain Eukaryota; kingdom Metazoa; phylum Arthropoda; class Insecta; order Hymenoptera; family Cynipidae; genus Synergus; species Synergus gifuensis. Next base: position 784,826 of record CAJFCO010000141.1, read on the forward strand.
TCGTCTTCACACCTCACGCCGGTCATATGTGTCAGAACAAAATGTCAACAACAACATGCTACATATAACCAAAACAAAAAAGAAATTAAAAATGAACAATTACTTAAATCAAAACTTTACAATGTCATTTTCATAATTTATAATAAAGAAAATATCGTCCCGATAAATAAATTTCTCAATAATAATTACACGAAACAAAATTATAATTCAAAACTTTATGTTTATTTCAAGGGAGTGTTAGGAAGTATGATGGTTTCATGTTGCATTAATTTTTGCTCGAGTAAATGGAAGAGTGGCGAAAGAGAAAACCAGCATGTCACTTTATTTTCATTTCCTGACAAGGTACGTGTTAAATAAGCATAATTATTTTTTGCATACACAATTGAAAATCTTGCGAATCGAAAATGAATATACAGATGATACATTCAAACAGTAATAAAACCATAATTCCTAACACACTCGCTTGAAATAAACATAAATATAAACAAGTTTGAGGTTAGATTGAGTTAGATACAATTTTCCAAGTCGATTCCAATTTTCCCTCGTTGCGCAGAACGAACTGGAAATGGAACGAATCGCGCTACTAAGATTTTGGCCCCCACCGCCGTCAACGTTTTTGGGCTCACGGCTGCCTTACCCCCACCACCGGAGTTCGGTGTCCTTATTAGAGCGTTCTTGGTTCTAGTGGTCTAGTGAGTAATATTACCGAGGTAATATTCCCGTTCTCGGTAACGTTACCGAGAAGGTAACGTTAAAATAAATTACCTTAAAATTTTCGAGAATTTATGAGAATTTATTTATACTTCCATTGGTCAAAATTTTTGCGCGCGATTCAAATTTCAGCCAACGGCAGAATTTCTCCAACAGAAAGTCAGTGAGCAGTCTCAGGGCCGTCGATAATCCATAACCGTAGCCAGGAGGGGCACCAAGGGGGATTGTTCCCCCTCTAAATGAAAAATAAAAAATATTTTTGTAGTAAGTACACTGTAAAAAATATTATCGTAATTTTACCACAATGAATGATGTGACCAATATTACCAACACTCAATGCAGGATTTTTACAACCAATCGGAAGTTTGCATTTCTGGATTGTGAATTTTACTTTAAGGTTATAAGATTCACCAGGGTTGCACACGTAATATACCTTAGGTAAATTACATGAGGTTTTTGACGTAATTTACGTACGTAATTTACGTCCCTAGTTTTTTACATGTAATTTACGTTTTCAAGATGGCGACTGCGCTTACATATTTAGAAAGCAAACATAACCTAATTCTTGAATAATTGAGGTTATGTTATGCTCTTTTCCCCTCACCCACCCTTTAAATCCGCCATTTTATACATTTATTACATTTTTTACGTATAATACGTAAAATACGTATTATACATATAAAAGTCCGAGTTATGCGTAACCGTGCAACCCTGAGATTCACAGAAAATTGTAATACACTCGAATCTCCCAATATCAACCTTCCCAATATCAACAATCTCCCAATATCAACCGCATTCCTTTCTCATTATCAACCTGCAAGCTAGATAATGTTTAAAAAATGTTAATTCTCATAAATTCTCGTTAATTCTCTTAAATTACGTAAGTTACGGTAACGTTCTTTCTTACTTTACCCAATTTTAAATTACCGAGAATTTTCGAACTCTAGGCTTTGGCAGCTTTGGAATCTTTAAATTAAATACTACATACTTCATGTTAAATAGATTTTAAAAACTTCTTAATTCTTTTGGGATTTTAACATCAATTGTGTATTTTTCAATTTTTGTGAAATGTAATTGTAGGTTATGAGATTTGATATATCGATTTGATTGGATTGTTTTTTATTAACATGGCGGACCGCAAAGCCGACGAAATCACAACCGAGTGTTCTCCAGTGAAAAAACTAAAATCGGAGGTTGAAAAATGTGAAAACGACGTCAGTGTTCATAAGTCTTCAATAAGTCTTAATAATTTTCAAATGAAACGACTGCTGAATGTAAATAGTGCCCGAAAACAGATTTTTGTAGAAGGAAACTTTGCTGGACACGATTCGTCAGCAATAATAATTCTGGAAAAAAAAAGCTTTCCGGTTGAAGAAATATTCCTCAATAGAGGTTTTTTCAACGAGGGTACAATAATTCGAAAACTATATCGTAACGGGATTTATTGTAACTATGAGTGTTTTCCAACTCGTGAATATAATGGTAAGACTTCAAGTGTTTACATTGTTGGTCAGCATTATTGTTTGCTGCGGCCATAGTCATACACTATACATATATTAAATTTCATAGGAATAATCAAACAAAATCCTCTATTTGTTAGTACAAATATATCATGCAACTTTGCATTGATATAAACATTCAAAAATTTTGTACAAAAATTTATTACTCTAGAGACCTTTGCTCTAAACTAGTTGCTAATTGCCTTAGCACTATTTTTTGCTTATATGTAATATTAAAGTTGCATTCTTGTTTCCAATTTAAAGGTATAAATGCGACTGTAATTCATCCAGCTACTCAATCACATTTGGATAAGTATTCGGTGAAGGAACTTCATATGGTAGAGGAAACCTATGAGACCTACAAAAATATTACTCTTCCTCACATAGAGTCGCAACAGTTTTCCCTAGAGGTGAGTATTCACTCAATGAACTTTTAGTTTATTTATGTTTTCAAATTTAATATTGTGAAAATACTTATAATTCTGAATCTTTTTAGTGGGTTGATAATATCCTGACACACAAAGCAGAAGAAGATAGAATAATTTTCGAGGATAACAATGAAGAAACTGGATTTGTGATGTTGCCTGATCTAAAATGGGATGGAACTCCAGAATCCTTAAGTGTTTTGGCATTAGCTGTTAAGAGAATCAAGTCGATCAGAGAGTTGAATGCTTCTCACTTGCCTTTGCTAAAAAACATTCAAAAGGCCGGAATTGATGCGATTTTTAAGAAATACCAAGTCCCAGCATCACGTCTCAGAATTTACTTGCATTATCGACCTTCTTATTATCATCTGCATATCCATTTCACATACCTCATGTTCGAAGGTCAAGGTATGTGATTTTTTAATATATTGTTTTCTATGAATTTAGTTCTTAATAAATTATAAAATTGTACCAAAACATCTAATCTGAATTTATGTTTATTCTAGGTACGTTTGTCGAAAAAGCACATTTGCTTTCCACAGTAATTCAAAATATAGAACTGATGCCAGATTTCTATCAAAAAACGAGTTTGTCGTTCGCTGTAGCGGAAAACGATCCACTCTATAAAAAATATCAAGAACACGGTGTGCTGCCTTTGGAAACTAGTTCCACAAAAACTAGTTAAGTTAGACATGAATTTTGAAACACATATTGACTGAAGTACACTTTTTATACTAATTCTATCACACGAACAAGTAATCTTTTTACCGTATATGAACAAATAAAAATAAACACACTTAATGTGGAATTGAACAATTTACAAACTTATGTATCGTGATTTTAATCATGTGATTCAGATAAAAATGCATTCTACGTTTGCATTAATTTTTCCTGTCTCTTCAGCATACCATATATTTATTCTCCGAAATTAAAACTGCTTCAGCATTAATAATCAGCCTACTATTTAAAATTCTCCATATTTATTTAGATTAGAAATTAAAACAATGATTTATGTAGTGTGTATTTATTAACAAAAGTAAATGTTGTACAAGTCTGTATATTACTTCATCTCATTCTTAAAACTTTGCGAAACCTTAGCTTACACTCAGCAACTTTTTAAAATATTAAGAAAGGAAGTAATCACACAAGGCGCGTTTAGAACGTCAAATATATCTATACATCCAATTTCGGCAATTTTGTCTTTTGTGCTGTAGTAACTTCGTTGTAAACTTAATTTTATCTGCCGAAACTATATCACTTTCTTATTTTATGCTAGAAACTAAATTACTAAATAATGCACTCTTAGTTTTAAATTAATGGTATAATATTAATAGTACATATACATTATAATTATGTTTTTTTGACCATAGTTTTTCTCAAAAAAAAAACTCGCTTTCTAAGACTCAATTATTGTCTTTAAAAAAAATTTTTAATCTAGAAAATCAATCCCCTCGCCCCTTTTACAATAATGGTTTCTGTATATGTCAATAGGCTTTTAATTTTAATCAATGTGCCTTATAATAGTCTAGTTATTAATTTGGCACATTTTTTGTTAAATAGTTATTTTAAAAATTTTTTCGTTTAGCTTTTTCAGATGCGAAGAGATTTTATTACATTCCACTGTGACTGTAGTGGGCTTAATGGTACTTGATGTGAAAATATTAAACAAAAACTAAAAAAAAAAATAAAACTTAGAAAAAATTCTTAAAATTATTAAACATTTAAATTTAGAATTTAAAAAAATTATTGGGTTCTAAACTTAAATTGTGTTATTTATCTATTATCGCATCACTAGTCACAGTTTCTGGACTTATTAAAAATAGACTAGAAAAAATTATTCTTGAGAAATTAAAATTTCTCCCCCAAGTACAGTTGACTGTCCTTTCTTAAAATAACTAAAACTTTGTAAAATTTTTCTACCAAGAGATTTCTATCAAACCTACGATCTTCGGTGACCAATCTAGCAAATCTATAAAATATCGTTACACGATTCAAAGTATGTATGCGGAATATATGAATTTTTTTTTGAGTTTGATCCTCTTGATAAAAAAATGCTAACGCATTTAATTGCAGTACGTACCTATATACAATTGTGTGAATTACATATTGTAAATCACGTTATTAAAATAGATGAGAGAGACGAATGTTCGCTCCTTGGGCAAACAGTGCTCACTATAGATTATTTTACAAAAAATTGTAAGTATAGAGTAATTCAAATTTCTCTGTTTTTTTTCTTTCGTTTGGGCGTCTTCTCCTTTTTCTTTTTCTGTTACGTACTTCATTATAATGACAGCTCGTAACTGACTAGCTTATTAAGATTGGCCACAGATACTCTGATTTATGTCAGATAGTAATTCTGCCCGGCCAGGAAATTCAGTAATTTAGAAAATTAGAAAATAAATGTAATAGAATTGTTTTGATTTAAAATTACCTCATGTTTTCACTTTAGAACCACTTTTCAGGAATCCGTTGCGAGATTTTCCGTTCTTTATATAGCCATTTGACTTCCCTTTTCGATGTTCGAATAAAACATCATCTGAATCAGTGTCAGATTCTGATAAAACCATCTTGTGTGGTGAAACTGTAAATATTTTCAATTAAAAACTTTTTAACTACCTATTCAAATTCAAATTTTTAAGCACTAAACGTTTATAGATTGGAAATTTTGGAATTGGTAGAAACATTTCAAATATTTTTGAAATTTCAAGGTATTTTTTACGGTTTCTAGAGTTAGTAGCAATAATTTTAAAAATTTACTTACACGCACTACTATCGTCTTCAGCATCAGGTTGAAGAAGAGAGTAACGTGGTGGTTTTTTTTTAGAACGAGAACTGCGTCTTTTTCCGAAACACATTCGCTGGCAAAGACATATCATACCCCAGAGGAATCCCACCCAACAGAGAACCAAAGAAAGTAAAGCTATTATCACATAAAGAATACTCCAATCTGAAAAAAAACAATTTTGAAATTAAATTGGAAAATTAGTTTAAATTGCTTTGAGTGAATCTACTAAAGTAATATGTAATTATTTTCAAGTATTACCGCAGTTGGATTCACCGTTTCCGAAATATTTTTGAATCAAATTTTGCATCCAAAACGCTTCGCACATACACTCTCTAGTTTCTTCATCGCAAACTCCATGTCCTGAAGTTGAAAAGAAAATTATATTATTGAATGAATAGCTTCAAATACATGTTTTATTATTTAAACTAAACAAAATAAAATTACTTACCAGAGCAATTATTTTGACACTTAGCAGTTTCGACGCTGGCCACAGATAATTGCAGAATTCCAGAATCCTGTCTCAGTTTCTCTTTTAATTTGTTCACTACTTCTGGTCCAGTCATTGTCGCTTTCCCCCCTTTTTTCTCAATGTAAAAGATGATCACGACCTTTCCAGTTCGAGGCTCTGATCTTAAACTACGAACAACGATTGACACTTCATCTCGTAGTAACATTTGCAGTTTCACCACTAATGAGTTTTTCTGCGATTCTGTTATTAGATGAGCTCCTATGTTTAAAGTCAATTCGACTAGATTATACAACTGGGGGTCTGCAATGTCAAACAAATATTTTAATTATGTTTCATAATGACATCAACTCTTAAAAAATAATTAAATAAAAGGAAAATACATTTTTATTTAACACTTTTTTCCACAATATAAACTTACCAGGTTTTACTATAACAGAAACTGTGTCTTCGTTACTGAGTCCATCCTCATCTGTTACCTTCAATTTAAAAACGTATCTGCCTGGCACAATGTCGGTAAGCTGCAATGAGCGTTTATTTAATTTTAATAATTTGAATTTTTTATTTCTTTCGAAATTTCTTCAAATTTAAAAATATGAGAAACTATAAATAATTATCTACTACCATCAAAACTGGAGATTTATCAGTTCCTTCCACAATAGATCCAATCGCAAGGCTAGTTGGTTCTCGAGTCCATAACCATTGTGCGATTCTCAAATCATCACTTGACTTCGATCCATTTATTATCACCGCTACTATTGGTGCCACAAAAGTTTGATCCCCTCCAGCATTCGCCTTTGGAGGTGCATTTTTTGCTAAAAATATGAATATTTCACCACACTTATAATTTACAAAATCATTAGTCATTTATTTTGCTGAATACCTACTTTGTGTCACTTTTACTATCACCCGATCTGAATCTTTGTTCCCGTTATCGTCAATAACAGTCAATTTGAATTCATAATCTCCCTTTGTTAGTTTTGTTATGTTTGTAACACTCTCGTTAACTGCATGGAATACAGCTTTGTTAGGTCCTCTAAAATTTCAGAAAGAAAACAAGAATAAATAAAAAATTTAATTTAATAAAATGGATTACTAGAAAATAATGATATTAATGTTCAAAATTAATCTTCCTTGCCTGATTTGTTCCCAATGATAAGATACAATTTTGATATCGTCTTTACTTTGACTGCCGTTTAAAACAGTTTGGACCTGTGGCAATGCGATTGTAATATCTTCACCAGCGTTGGCTGTAAAAGAAAATCAATTAATGAAAAAATTAATATAATAAGTGATAATATTTTATATTATTAAAGTTTTTTTTTTAATCGAAGAATATTAATCAAGTGATATTATTGAAGAATAATAATCAGATAATAATATTAATAGACAATAATTAATGGACAATAATTTACCTTTCGGAGGTTTATTAGTAGGAGCTTTAACGAAAACGTGAATTTCAGCAGTTGACGATTGATCTGAATCGTCAGTTACTTTTAAGACAAAAGTGTACATCCCTTCTTCTAAATTCGAAAGTTGCAAATAAGGAGTTCTCGTATTTTGCATATCGACTGCTTTGTTCTCATCAGAAGGGCTTTTCGTCCATTCCCAACTTACAATACCTCTATCATCAGTACTCAAATTTCCATTCAATGTTAGTGTGTTTTGAGGCAAGTAAATAATTACATCCTGACCTGCATTTGCACTAGGTGGATAGTCAGTTACTTTTAGAACAGTTATATTAGCCATTGTGAAATTTGTTTCATGGTCTGAATCTTCGACAGTTAGTCTGGAAAAGGGAAAGATTCAGTTATTTTCAAAGAAGAAGAAAATGGGATTAGGCCATTAAAATATTCAAGCATTTCAGAGCTACGAAGTCTAAAAATACGTTTTACTCACTTAAAAGTGTAATTTCCAGGAATAAGATTGTCTAGCTGAAGTGTAGGTGTATCAACAAGATTAGGCTGATAACCAATGGGACCTTGTTGAAGTTCCCAATGGTATGAAATTACACGATCATCATCTTTACTCGAAGATCCATCAAGCACAGCTCCAGTGTTTGGTAGCTTCACAACTTGAGATGCTGGTGATATTATCGCTATCGGGGCTTGATTTATCCGCTTCGCTGTAACAACAAAAAATTTAAGATATACATATAAATCTTTCAATTACTCAACTATAATATAAAATGATAAACATACGTGGCAAAACGCTGACGTTTGCGTAAGCTTCTCCATAGGCACTTGGACTGTTAACGGTCACTTTAAACTTGTACAATCCCTCTGACAAATTGCTTAATTTCACTGTATTGCGATTTTGATCTGTCATAGTCCCTGTGTGTCCTTCTGGTTGACTCAAGAGACTCCAGGCGTAATTATAATGCTCACTTCCCTGCTCGGCAGGGACTGTAAATGCAGATAAAGTAACTTCATTTTCAGGTAGTCGAACTTCTTTCGAAACTGCTGACACTAATAACTGTTTCAATGGTGGTTTAATTGATGATACAGTTGAGTCTTTTGACACTTGGTAATTATATTCGGGTGTCACTCCAAATTCTTGAATTATTTCCAGTTCTTGAATCTGACTGCAAACTCCTGAAAGTTTAAATGATTGTTATTAAAAGATTATTAATTTATATATTACGAATTATGTTCTGAGAAAAATATATATATATATATATATATATATATATATATATATAT
>CAJFCO010000141.1:798413-833894 GCA_904066015.1 Synergus gifuensis
CTCGTGGGTGGTCTTGGAACGGACGCAACGTGCGTGTGGTCGGATGAACCTCGAGTCGGATGAGTCGAGGCTTTGTCCCCAGATTGCCCTAGACTAACCTGCGTCGCTCAGTTACGGCAGACTATATTTGTTGAGTATTTCTAAAATTTTTAAATTGGCTTGACAGTGAGGAAACACCGGGATTATCAAGGAATTCGGTGACAATGCAAGTACGCATGCACTTGTCCGAGACTCGTTGTTTTCCAGTGACCACGTGCTGTTTTGTTTTCAAATACCAAATGTGCCAAATGCTCCAGAGAACACACTTGCGATAAAACTGATTAGCATTTAAATTATTATCAAGCGTCACCTTACCGGCTTAATATTGTTCTAATTCAAATTTTCGTAAGTTCTTTTTTTTTTATTTATTATTCTTCTTTTCTGTATTTATTATTTAAGAAGGACGAAATTTAGTACTAAATTTCAAAAAGATGCTCCAAACGTTTCTATTTTTTAAAAAAATTTCTTCTCTTTTAATTTTTTGCTTTTAATTTGGAATTTATTTAATTAACATTGCATGAAAAAAATTTATTGAACAATATTTTATTTATTTAATTTTACAATATACGTGGCCTGCAAGCAGGAAACAATTCCCAGTTATAAATATAGTGGGTGGACGTTACGGACGCAGGTTGAAAATCCTTCATTGGAATTTACTCTAGGACAGGGATGTAGCAATCATTTTTTCGAAGGGTGTTTTTGGTTTTATAATTTTATGAAAGAAACTGGGAAAAACGTAACTCCATTACACTCGAAGCTCATGATAGCGACGCTCGTCTTAGCGGTTCCGTAGAATTTTATTGGCGGTACTACATATATAGTTGGTAAGGGGTTCAGTGGGGCGGGAAGAGAGACGCCTCGAACTCAGCAGTACAATGGAAACGTTGCCACTTTTCCATTGTTTCCAATACGCCCGTGTTAGCGGCCGACCAATCGAGCTGGTCGCTAACATGAGCTTCGAGTGTAATTCTGTTCTTTATCGTATAAAAGATATTTTAAAATGTAACACTTCTTCATTGCCGTTAAAAGTAGAATAATTTAATTTAGTATAATTTATTAAATTGATTAAGTTGAATGATTTCAAATTTAATGTTTCAAAATAAGATAGTTTCAAAATATGTATAAGAAGTTGAAATAAAATAAAATCGAATTAGAAGCATTTAAATTGATAACAGTTTTTAATTTCCATGAATTTTAATTGACTTTTATTTTCAGGTGATGTACTTACTACACTTACTACTCATTTTACTGGGCGTAAAGATTGAACTTTCTCAAAGCTATAAACCTAACGAAAATGAAGCTTTGAGAGATTTGGAAGAACTTAGTCATGATAAAGATTTCAGCATCAGACATAGAAGGAAGGATTCTAATTATCTGCAAACTTTGGAGCCACCAAATTGTACAAGAAATGCATCATGCATTGACATGACAGGAACCAATTTCTCGTGCATGGGTACTATCCTCCCTTATTCAGGAACCTCCTTCGCACTCATTCCTGAATATTCATCAATAGATGAGATTAAGGTGCATTTTATATTATAGAAACCTTAAAACAATTAAACACATAATTTTACCTGTAATTCCATCGGTATTCATTTTCTAAGGCTCTTCTTCTTAAAAAATTTTTTAATTCAATGTTTTTCCTTCTAGGCAACATTGAATAAACTCGAAGGTCTGAGACACATTCCAAAATGTTGGACAATTGTTCAGTCACTTGTATGTTCGGTTTTCATGCCAAGTTGTTCCAATGATGTGCTCTATATGCCCTCTCATGAAACATGTAAACTCGCTATGGGACCTTGTCGTGCCGTTTTGAATCATACAATCTGGCCGAGTATGATTAAATGTGAAGATACTAAACTTTTTCCAACAGGATGTAGACGCGACACAATAGATATTAAATTCAACAATAATGCAACATGTCTTGCACCTCTTATACAAACAGATAATCCTCTTGCAGTATTTGATGGTATCGATGGTTGTGGATACCCATGCGAAGATCCTTTTTACACTACCGACGAACATACTACAATCCACACTTGGATTGCTTGTTTAGCTGGAATTTGTATTTTTTTCAATTTCTTAACAGCGGTAAGATTTTGCAAATGCAAATGCAAAATGCAAATGCAAAATTTTGCAAAATGCAAATTTCAAAGCATAATTCTCCAATTTTCCGTAACATTCTTATATCTATTAGATCCTAAATTTTTTCTTTCACAGATAACATTTATGATAGACTGGAAAAGCCTAAATAAGTACCCAGGAGTCGTTATTTTTTATTTAAATTGCTGTTTTATGGTCTCCTGTATTGGATGGCTGATGCAATTTACTCCAGGAAATAGAAAAGTCATAGTTTGCAAGGATGATGGGACTTTAAGGAGGAGTGAACCCAGGTATAGCTCTAAACAAATCATTACATTTTTATGAATATCTTTAATAAAATTTTAGTTGAGTATTTCGTGAATGGCACATTGTTCACTTTAGATAATTTGCACTTTTATTACTTTTGAGAGTGTATAATTATGTTCAAGGATAAGAGCCTAGTAAATGTTTAATTGCCTATTCATGTCATGTTCATCATGTCACTTTTCATGTCATGTATTTCCGTATCAAATAAAATGAGTTGTTGACTGTCTTTTTCGTGAGCTGAAACTTAAGTTAAAAATGTTTCAGGGGGTTATGTGTGGTAGTATTTGTGCTGGTGTATTACTCTCTAGTGGCAGCTATGGTATGGTTCGTTATTTTAACTTATGTTTGGCATATGAATTCACAATCCTTCAATAGAATAAAAAGGGATAAAATCGTCAAACAAGTCGCTTATTTTCATCTCATGGCTTGGTGCTTACCTCTCGTAATGACTGTGACTATTATAGCAATAGGCGAAATCGACGGAAACAGTGTAACAGGAATTTGCTTTGTCGGTTACTTCAATCGTTCTGAAAGAATTTGGTTTTTGCTAGTACCCTTGTTACTTGTCCTGTTAATTGGGGGATTCTTTTCATACAAAGGTACGTATTTTTATATTTCTCGTTTGCTATTATTCTCATTCATTTTCATTTCTCTCGAATTTATTGCTGTTGTGTGTTTTGCAAATTTGCATGCCCTTAAAATTATTATTTATATCCCGTTGTCAAAGTTTAGGTAAGTTATTATAAAATAATTTCTTTTTATCTTCAGGATTGTCAACTCTGATTCGTGTTAAAATGGGTAGCAAGGATATTATATCTGAACAAGCGAGGGCCAAAATTCAAAAAAATATTTTTAGAATGGCAAGATTTTTAGGACTTACATTTACTGCGTTGTTTTTAACTTTTTTTTGTCATATTTATGATTTTATTTACTCGGAGGAATGGAAACAGAGCTTCAGGAATTACGTAATGTAAGTTTGAAAGAATTTAAATTTTAAGGAGCCTTAAAAAAATGAGTTGTATACCTGATTAATGTCTTATAACAATAATAATATTATTTACAGGTGTTTGATAACAACGAAATATACAGACGCATCAGAATGTAAAATAAAATCTCGTCCAAATCAAGTGGTATTAATACTTCACTTAATTAGCCACTCTTTCGCCGGCGTAGTGATGAGTACATGGTTCTGGAATGCAACAGCTTACCGTATCTGGGTTAGATTTATTAATCGAAGGTAACTTTTAATTTTTTTATATTAATAATTTTAATTAATTTAATTAATTTTTAATAATTTAATATTTTTCGAAGGTAACTTTGAACCTGGTACAGAACCTTCTTTAGAAAATGTAGACATTTTATTTTTTTTAAATCTTCTTGATCTTACTCGAAACCATTGATAATCACATATTTCTCTTCTTTGTAGGATTTTCAAACAAGAAGTAGAGGAAAAAAAAAAGCGAAAAAAGCACAAGGTGATCGCTCAAGCTTTTGCAAAGAGGATGAAATTTAATAACGATGGACGATTATCCATAAATTTTTGCAGCTCTCATCATGAAGATCCATTCGGCTTGAATTTCGACCCAAACTCTGTCGCATCTCAAGCCCTCAGCTCGACCTGGGCAGCTGCTTTACCACAACTGGTAAATCGACGAGGAGCCATCATCGGTTCCTCAGCTTCCATTTCCAGCAACAAAAGCAACTCAGTAGATTCTGAAATTATTAGCTTCCGTAGAGTTTCCGTAGAGTCGCGACGAAATTCTGTCGATTCTCAACTCTCTGTGACAATTGAAGAAGTACAGAAAAGAAAGATCGGTCGCCGTGAAAAACGAAGACGAGATTATCCGAAAGGTAGGTCCAGAAAATCCGGACCTCTTTTCCGAAGAGGAAGCACAACTTCCCAAGAAAGTCAATTAGGTGAACAGATCATGAATGCTATAACAAACTTGTATGCTCCCAATGTTCCAGCGATTCAGTTACCGAATATGAATCGCCGGCCAGCATTTTCTGTGCATGAAGTCCCTAAAATAATGGATGAAAAAAATGCCGGCAAGCTATTTCCGTTTTTATTACCAGGCCAAAGTGGAAGTGAGGATAATATAAGCACGGAAGAAAAGAATGAGAGTTTTAAGTGCACAAGTAAACAGAAGAATATTGATTTGGAGGCAGGAAATCCACGAAAGGATGATCAAGATAGTGACAATGATAGTCACATTGATGAAGAAACAAACATGTTAGAACCGCCAGAGGAACCACAGGAAAGGAGCAAAAGTAAGAGCAGTAACACAAGTCGTAGTAGGGAGGGTCGAAGGAGTAAACACGATGAGACTATGAAGCATTTACTTCAAAAAAGTGAGACTAAGACTAAAGATAACTCAAGGAAAGGGGCAATTGGTGATTTAGCAGCAAATCTGGCTCCTTATTGTCAGGAACGAGTTCAAACTGACGGATCTACAAGCGGGAAAGAAATCGCGACCCAAACTTCGGTTCCTATTGATGTTCTTGAGATGGAGGAGTTGAAACAGAGCATCGATGAAATTATTAACAGTAGGAAAAAACTTTAAATAATGTACATTTTTAAAGAGTTATGAATTTTTAATTTTATACATTTCATAAATATTCGAGACTCGGTTACGTAAGTAGTTTTACGTAGTTCGCTAGTGTCTAGATAAAATTCGTGTCTGTTTCACGTAAGGTATTTCTAATTTTTTTCATTAGAAAGAATCTCATTATTTTGTAAAGACTTGTAATTTTTATAGACTTTTTTATATTTTTAATAAGCATGCGATTTGTATATAAGAATTTATGAGATGGAATAAAAAATGGATGTGATTATAAAGAAGTTTTTTTTTAATTTTTATGCGTAGAGTCAAGTTACGCAAAAAAAAACAAGTACAAAAAAATTTTTTATCTAGAGAGTAAGTTATTTCGTTATTTATACGTTGATATAGTTCTATACAGATTATTTGATTTATAGGATGAGTTAGTTTCGGGAGTAAGTAACTGTGTTTTATAAAACGTAACAAACTTTTATACAATTGATCTACTTCTTAGCCTATTAGAGTCAGAACTGGGATTGATATATTTCAATTAGAAATTATTGATCAGCTCTAATTACAATTTAAGTATTGACCTACAATTTTCTATTAGTACAAGTCTCTAATATAAAATTTCTTTGCTTCGGACGTATCTAGAAATTCGATTTTGAATCTGGATGTTGTTTTTTGCGTTTGATCATAAAATCAAAATTTGCTTTTGATCACTGGATCGCCAGTTCTTCATTTCGACTTATTCTTCTTACCAACTTTATTCAAAGTCTTTCGAGTATTTCCTGAAATAAAAAAAGAAAACAAATAGAGTTTTAGTGATAGGTCTGCACATTATTTCTCATTCAAAACGGCTTTTTGTTGCATGAAATAGATTTTTTAAATCATGCAATCCATTAAAGTTCCCACACCAAAATTCGAGTAAAAGAGACAGCAACAATGTCTAGAATATCAACAGAAATTTTGTTTTTATTTCTAGTAAAAAATAATGTACAAATACAATTTATTAATTCTGATCCAAGTGCACTTTTTCCTTCTATTATATTATCTAAAAAGAATATTTTGCAGGCATATATAGACAATCACTTAAGCTTAACGTGACATAGCAACAGAAATGAACGCAAATTAACAAAAACCACCAGCAATTTATAATCTAGGACATTATATACACACGATGCATATTTATCTTTAAATTTCTGTACAAAGACGAATAAGCTACATACACATAGCACAGCATCAGAAATATAAAATTAATAAAATTATAAACAAGCATTGTTTAAAGGCATATTTATGTACACATATGAAAAATAATGAGGCAGTGAAAGGGGAATTATCGATTATTGATTTAATTATTTAATAATTGAACTTGTAGTCTTTCCTGTTTTAAAAAAATCTTAAGATACCAAAAATTTAATCTCAGTTTGATTTTCTCTCCTCGTGAAATTATAATGACAGTAATATCTAAACTGTCTGAGATTCGTAATTATTATCTTAATTTACTAAAATTACTTAGTCGATTAAGACGAGTCGAATTTCTTCTTAACAATTCGAACTTCTTTGGGAGTTTTTTTTGTTGGCGTCGGAGTATTTAAGGTCAATTTGAGATTTGACCTTTGACGTAGTCCTCTTCTGGTTTGTCCCATCTACGTTTTGGAAACTGGGATCTCTATGTCTGCTATAAATTTTTTACCTATACCCCGTACAAATACCGAAAGCTTTAGTTTTTTTTTTTTTTTTTTTTTTTTTTTTTTTTGAAATATTCCATAAAGGCTATTCGTTTTAGTCATTAGTGTAAATAAAACAATAAAATTAGAGGATCATGCATTTTGGAAAAAAGAGGCTTTTGTATTTACATGAAATTCATGCATAATATAATTTTCGTATACAAGGAAGTTCTTTATTTAAAAATTTTAATATAATTACTTTAATCTTTTCAGATTCTAAATTCAAATTGTTTTTTAATCATTTTATTTAATCTAATATCTCTTTTATCCTGACGAAAAAAATATGATACGAAAAAATTACAAGAATTCCTGAAATCTTTTCGCGACCACAGGAATGACTTTAAGTATTTTCCTGTCGTGGTTTTTCGCAAGGGTAGAAAAAAATATTTAGATCCGATCCATTTATGCATAAATGCAACATCCATTTCTCTGTATAAAAACCCGAAAGTTTTTTTTTTTTTTTTTGAAAAACTAGGCATGCGAAGAAAACTATCAATAAAACTGGCGTGCATGCTTTAGATTGGCAAAATAGTCAAACAGTATTCACCACCACCGAAGAGGGTAGTCCGTGTACAGACGTCACCAATCGGTGACAACTGGCAAGGCTACTTGGCTTTCATATGAGATTTTTGGTGCTTGAATTGATCGTTACCCCAAGCGAGATGATTCAGCGTCTCTCCAGTGAAGTAAAGAACTATTGTGAACACAAGTAGTACTAAGAGGAAGGCTATCCTTAAAGGCAGAGTGAGCACTTCCATCACAGGGTATACCCAAAATCCACTCATCATGTAAATTACATGCATCCTGCAAATGGATTAAAAAAAAATTAATTTCATTACAATATGAATTCGTGAATTGTTTAAAAATAAATCTTACCACACTAAGTAGGTGAGCATAAATGTAACAAGTCCTGTAAGACCTTGTCCTCGTTTAGGGTATTGTCGAGGAGCAACAAACATTTCTAGAACGGTGGTAACCATAATCATTGTGTGCATTAAATGGTTCAACCACGTTGGAAAATATGGTTCAATTGCTTTAGGCAAAACCAGTTCTCGATCGACGAACATCAACGACCAGAAGGTGACACCTACAAACTGAATAAGAATTATAGGCCGAATTATTTAAGTTAAAACATATGAAAAATTCTTTCTTTAAAGTGATGTTTCTAAACGATATAGATATTATACTTTTCTTTTTGATTCTAGTAGTTATTTCCAATCTCTTTCGAAATTCACAGCGTTTTGAGGAGAGTTTTAAAACTTCAAATTTGAGCGTGTCGAGTCTGTATGTTTTGAAATGAATTCCGCTTATATATTTTCATTAATATTGATTTCATATCAATGCATCGGAAATATTAAAAAAAGAAGCATATATAAAAAGTAAATTAAAATTTTAATAATTAATGCTTAAAGCACACGTACCATGGCCACAGGGAAACCAAATACAGCATGGAAATAATCTTTGAGTCGACGAATGAAGGGTGTTTTCTTGGGACTGCTTTTATTCGTTCCATAGACATCGTTGAGCATGCAGATGAAAAAGAAGATTGATTGCACTATCTGAAAAAAAGAAAAAAAAACAATCAGTCTTCACGCAAATTTACGAGGAAAAACTTTTCAATTTAAAAATTTTAATTCAGAAAATGAGTATAAGTAATACTCAAATTTGTATATACTCTTTTCGCAATAATTATTAATTTTTTTTCGTTTATTTCGCATGGAGCAAAGCGCAAGAATTTAGGTTTTGTATAATGATTGCGTTAAGTGTCTGTAATCATATAACCGCATATCAAAAGACCCATTGTAATTTTATTAATTCTTTGCGAGAATTAAGTTGTGGTATTGTGAATTTATGGCAACATTTCCAAATTTATTAATGTATGAAATAAGCCTTAATTAATACCGCAACTTATTTTAATTCCTTCGTTGATTGTATTTTTAATTAGTTCTTTATTCTAAGAAAAACATTAGTTACTAATAAAAAAAAATTTGTAAAAGTCTAGGAATGAAAAACTTGTATTTTAAATTTTCAGGAAGAAGAGTAATTGAAAATTTGAGGTTTTATGATATTTTAATGTGGTGCTATAAACATTTATTTTGATGATATATGTATTTTATATGCTAATTCTCATCAGTGGTCAGACTATATAAACGTATGAAATGGGGAAAACATAAACTGCTATTGTAAAATTAGTATCTACATGAAAAACCGAATGTCTGTATTCATTTTTTTTACAGAAACTAACTTAATGTTACCTTTTTTTAAAAAAAAAAGTAACATTTTTCAAATACAAATTAAATTTCATTCAACTAGTAAAACAGGATTTTATAATTTTGTCTTATAGTTTGAGTATATTTTGGTCTTAAGTTCAAATTTATTTACAAACTGATGAAAGATTTAATTGCAATATTTTTAATTCAATATTTTAAATAAATTATCTCAAATCCTAGTACATAGTATACATATTTGAACTTCATTCATTTATTGGCCGCAAACTTAAAACAAGTTGTAGACTCATTAATTATTGAGGAAACGATGCAGATCTATATCGCGTTTGTTTATTTATAAGTGTTTAGCATTAGTCACAATAAATCTTACTTTCAGATCTGACAATAAAATTGTCTCAAGATTGTCATATATTGTGATATAGGAGAATTTTTTCGTGTATTTTGAAGAATTATAGGAAAACCTTGAAGATATAATGTTTCAGTTATATAACTATGAATTAAAAGGATTTCTGAATATTACCTTTGTGATTCCAAATGTTAAGCCAGTTTATACAATTAATTATTTGTATAGTGGAGAAGTAAGTGTTGAATTATTTTTTAATAATACTAACCGCGTCCCAGAAGGTGAGATATTTGAATTTTCCACCAAATATGTCATGCATCCTGGCGACTCCTTTTGGTATAACGACGTGTACATAATCATAATAAACTGCAAATGCGTATTGCAGGCATGCAATTGCATGAAATCCAAATAAAAGGGTTTCTTGCATATCTGGTGGTGCGATTCTGTAACGTTTTAAGTTTTAACACTCTTACATGCAAAAAATTGTCTGCTTTTATTATGTCACACCTCAATTATTAATTAAATTCATTAATATAAAGAAGCAAATTTGATATGAAAGTAATTATTTAGTTGCAATTTTTTTTTAGTACTGGATTTGCATATAAATGCTGACCAAGATCGTTTGAATTAGAGCTTCGGAAGGTCTTTCGTGTTTGCATTATATTTTTTCACACGTACATAGTTTCATAAATTCTCATTACAAGGGCTTCTAAAAATACTTTTTGAGTGTGTTTTACATTATTCAAGGCCCATGTGCTTTATGTTTGTATGTCTTATCTCGTCTTGAATTTCAGGTAAGTAGTTTACATTTTTTGCAAACATTTTCAATCAATAAATAAATATATCTACTATTGAATCAATAGCCTTCGTTCAAAAGCGAATATTTTATTGATTCAAATATGTACACTATAGAATTTATATCATCACTATATTGAGCCGAAATGAATAATTATTGTTTCATTGAATATTCATTATTGAGTCAATAAAAAGATCTGCTTTTGAACGAGAGCTATTGATTTAATAGTGTATTAATTTAATATTTATTGATTCTAATAACTTGTTTGAGCACATATCTTTCAGTTCCTTGACCTTTCGCAACTCATACGAAAGGATTTAGGTTGCTCTTGCTGATAAAACGGAGATAGATGTTACTTCACATATTACTTAATATACACATAATTATTTCGTTATTGTATATAAAGTTACGCTTGCAAAGTTTTTCTTCAAAAAGAAGTACATACAATAAAGATACTTTCTTGGAAGCAAATACCTATATTTCTCATGTCTCTGCCTAATTGAAACTTCTATATTGTAGAAAGGTAATTGCAATAGTCATTATAAGACAATCATAAAGTTAATCATTGTTAAAATTATCTTATAACTTTCTCATATCATATCTATTATTTGACATCTACATATACATAGCACGTAAATTCTTACAACACTTTTGTGGTTTCAGTGATAAGACTTTTCTACGTGTAATACATAAAATAACTTCCTTAGTATTATTTTACTAAGTTTTTAAATTTTTAAATCGGTCGAAAGTAGTCGTCAAATATTTTCAAAATGTCAATGCCAGCTATGAATAATAAAAAATAATGTCCAGCAAATTGCTGCTTTCTATATTGTGACTATTCTTTCTTATATTTTTATATTTAGCTTTTCTATATATATATATATATATATATATACACATAAGAATGTAGGGCAGTGAACCTTTTCCACATGCTTAAAAATAACTTTGTTTGTATAAAAACACTGCAGAGCCCTCTAAATCTTAGGTCACACACACACCCGGCCTACGAAATCAATAATCACTGAAATTGAGCATGGAATCTACTAAAGAATCAAAAGTTTCCTCAATTGTAATTTTTTCTCATTGTCCTTTAAATTAAACAGCGGACTCAACTTTAAAATATATGATACAATCCTCTCAGGCAGGAAATTAAGTAGTATTTTTTAACACAACAAAGAATTTTCCAAAATAATCTGAGTCCCACGATTTAATTTTTTACTCATGGGTGAGAGATATTGAATTTCCTCGCTAGAGCAGACAATTTTTGTATGTGTTACATTTAGTGGGAGTTTGAAACACAGTTTTTTTTTAGCCGAAAGCTTTTTTTCTAGTTTTAAGGAAAAATAAGACATCTGCCCACGTCTATCATACACTACCGCATAATGCGGTAGTTGAGATTACCTCATAGAATAGAATGTTTTCCACGATATTAACACTAACACAACACGAGGTGAATTCACAACCGATCGTGCCGGGAGTCCGTAAGTAACTGATGGGAAGTAACTGACAATATAGACAACCACTGCGGTGGCAGAAGAGAGAAAAAGTCTTCTGTTGGCACATGTGAGAAAGTGTGGGTGTACATGCTGATGAGACGAATATGAAGCTGGAATGATGATACATATTAATACAGAAGAGAATTTAATGTGGCATATAGCTATATACAAAGAAAAGCTTTTTTCTGAAAATTCAGATACAATTCTATCATAAAAAATCTACAGACACATACACAGACAGACAGACAAATAGATAAACAGACAGACAGACAGACAGACAGACAGACAGACAGACAGACAGATAGACACATTCGTAAAAACATGTTTTTCGGTTTCAGGGTCTGTATACTCAAAAATCAGTATAACACAGAATATTACAACATTGAACATAACTGAGCAATTCACGCAGTTTCACTTTTCATTTCTTGAATCGTATTCAATTAATCAGTTTAGACTCTACACAGACAGAGTTATTCAATATGATTAAGGATAGTTATCCAGCATTATTGTTGATGTTTGTGTATTTTCATGAAGAAGAATATGTAATATTCAAAGTGAAAAAATAAAAATAAATATCCAAGAAAGTTTTGCAAGCTTGATAACTTTTGATAACTTGAACTTTGTACCACACCATTATGAATCTGGATGGTTTTTAAATATTCATTACTAAATAGATGGAGATTTAGGATCTTTGATATTGAGTAATAAAAATAGAACTCATATTACATTAGGAGAAAGTTGAATATGCTGTATAACATTCTTTAGAAATGAAAATCTTCAATTCTTGTTCAAAATACTTTAAAACTAAATTTTCAAATATTTTGATATTTGACATAATAACATAATTAACATCATAAATGTAATCTATTATTATGTTAATTGAAATGATTTAAACTCTCTGTATTTGTGCCAATAATGTCAGTTCTACTTTCAATATTTTGCAACCCTTTCATAAGAATAATTTTGCATTGAGTATATTGTGAACATGGAAGAATTTGGTATAACATCCAGAGTTTGCAAAATATTCTACAGCATTGTTGCGTACATTAAATTTTACGATTCTTTGAACCTGGTAATTTTAGTGTGTCTACGGAATATAAAAATATACTTTAGTAAATTTTATTGCATTATAATCATTAAATAGGTGTATTCGCACTTATGATTAATATATTAATCATTATAATTTATATATACTCATGCAACAATTTTTATGATTCAAGCATATAAGTTAGTTACTTCTTTTTAATTAAATCTCTATTTTAAAACTATTTCCAGTTTTAAAAGATGTCCACACATAGTACTCAATGACTGTTTTAATGAATATAATACCATTGACGTGAAACCCAACGTATACACATTCTAAAATGTTATATAATAATGTTTAATGAGTGTGTATCGTAATACATGCGTAACATACTGTAATGTATATCAGGGACGTACATGTATAAAATTCTTTTATAGGAAAAGTAAACTACGTATTTGTCTTGAATGAAGAAATCCTGAATGAATGTACTTCTTTAGAAAAGAAGGAAGCAATACTACAATTTTCACAAGCTAAAGAGGAATAAGAATGAATTTTAAAAATAAACGTTACTGAATATACAATATATGGCATAATGTTTTTTTTTTTTTTTTTTTTTTTTTTTTTTTGTAAAAATGCATGCAATTAAAAATGGAATTTGTTTTCCCCGACTTGATTATTGACGTGAAGTATTTCTAAACACATGGCACCTAACGAAAAAAGAAAATTGATGCGTAACTTCAACTTCATGACATAACTTATAGAAGATTATCAGAAGTTATAAGTTAACAGTTATATAAATGACTCGTCCTGATTAAAATTTGATTTAATATTAATTTGATGTGAACATATTCACGCACTTATTAAAAAACTTAATGAAATAAGAAAAAATATATATATATATATATATATACATACCAGATCCCATATAGTGAGATACTTTAATTGGCCCGGGTCGAAATTCGATTTACTTCGAGCAAAAGGTATATCTAAATGGACAAATGCATAATAAGTTGTGAAGACGTACATGCCGGCCATCACCGCATGGGCCAAAAAATAAATTGTTGTAGACATTTTTACGCTCTGGAAACAGAAAAGAGTAGTAAATGAAAGTGAAATCAGGTCATCCTTTCGGAATTTTAATTTCAAGGCTAATACGAAATTTAATATACATATGTATAGTGGTTCTAAAGCTAATGTTTTATGTATTAAGGAGGACATATATAGTTATCAATCAATCCTATGTTAGCAATAAATTGATAAATAAATTATTTAAAAATATAGCAAGGAATTATTTTACTTATGTTATGGATGATTTTTCAATTAAATTTCAGTTTTTGAGCGAGCTTTTTTTTACTTAATGACCTAAAAGTATCACAAATTTAAATTTCTTTCTCAAATAATGAAAATAAATTGATAATTAAATAAATTCATATAGGTTTTAAGGTAATTGTACCACCTTGAATACGTGCTACTCATTCGTTGCTTGGATTTTATAACTGGGAAGGAACAGGTTATCGACATGTCTTTTTTTTCTACTCTCAAGTTCAAGACTTCTAACTTCAAAAGCATTGCTTGCATCCAACTGGCGAACGCCCGTGGCACGCAGAAAACAGAGGCGTAAATATTATGTTACTCTTAAGAAAAATAAAATGAAGAAAGATAAAGGGAAAATTTATTGTGTGTAAAAAATCTATAAAATAACTATGTATATTAATGAAAGATCGTTGTATTATCGATCACATTATTATTTATGTAGCGAATTCAAATTTGTTTAACTACTGATACAATCTTAAATTTTTAAAATGAATCTCTTTCAATCAGAGATTGATCTGTTTTAACCTTTAAAGGTGGATGTATTCACTTATTTTCAAAGAAATATGCATATGATTTATAAAAATAAATTAATGTTATATACTTTATTTCACAAAATATAACTGTTTTTCAAAATATGAACGTAGAAAATGTCTGAATAAGGATTTTAATAAAACATTATCAAAACATTATTAAAATGTTAGTAAAGAAAATTGTTTAATGAAAATTAAATATAGTTACGCCACTGATGGTAGGTTTTACAACCTGGACCTTTGATTGTTGTAATATCTCTTCGCACACATCAGTTAAGGTCTGCTTTAAATGCATTGTCACATATTATGTATATTAATGTACATTATTTTTGAAAAATTTTTTAATTGATTTTCTCAAAGATTTTCTCAATAATTATTGTTAATAAATTCATTTTTTTCCCTTGAATATTATTAATTATAAAAATGACAATTGAAACTAATCAACCGTATTTGATGTCATCAGTTCTTATAGTGATTGAGACAAATAGTCGATAGCAGAAATCATTGAGAGATGGAGAACATTCTATAAAAAACTATTTTAATGTCATTTGTCTGTGTATGATAGCATTTATATCTTGCATTTTGATATTAAAACCTCATTAATTAAATTTTTATCTTGTTTCATCCAAGTAATATAATTTTATGTGTTCCATCATTATTAGAATATATGCCAGTCATCCTGTTTCACAAATTATAAGGCGAATAAAAATTATGCATACTCAAAAAATAATGTCAATATTCTGGTTGAATATTCCTTTACTATTTCCCCTGGTTAAGGGCATCTGATACTTTACCATAAGAACAAATTAGTTATACAAATTATACATTCATAATAATAAATATTTTTAGCTAATAAGAGTCAATAAACCTTCGTCTACATGAGAGGAAGGTTTATTGACTCTTATTTACTAAAAATATTTATTATTATGAATGTATAATTAGTATAAGTATAATTTGCTCTTATGGTAAAGTATCAGATGCCCTTAAAGTAACCAGAATTCTTGTTACTGTAATGAAATTCATATCTCGATATTCACTAATTTCGACATGTATTCCGACCTTTAATTAAGGAATATAACAAGACCAATTGCACTAGTCGCATGAATCAGCAAAAGCTGGTTACATCAATCAAGAATCAAGGTTCAGAGTCTATAAGTAGAGAAATAAATAAATATTGGAGTGATGGTCATATCAGTCTTCAACCGAGAATATCTCTTTTTAGTCGTCTTTTATCATTTGCAGACATAATAATACAGAATGATTCAATTCTTGTATATTAAATATAGTATAACAGCCCAATAAAGTAAATCATTTTTCTATCCGAAATTCAGTGTTTTTATATGTATGTTTAGAAAAAATAAAATACAATAGTACATAATTGTATTTGGTTCAATTAACTCGTTTGCAATTCAAATATCTAATTCTCGATTTAAAAACATTTATTTTAAATAAAATAAATTCTCTCTACAAAAACCGGTGTCTCGATTTAGTTCAAGTGTCCCTATACTCTCGATAGCCAGTAATAAAATAATGAGTAAAATGAACGTGGATTAGTAAAAACAAATGAATTCTTAAATTATCTCAAACGTGCAAGTTTTAAACCAGTATATGACAATGATAATAGGTATCTTTCACGTGACTTACAATTGAATCAAACAGACGACAATTGCTCACGAAATTTTGAATCACGCACAGTTGGGAAGGTGTGATTATTGAGAATAACTTTCACTGTATTTGTTTTATATGAGTCAACAGTATTATAGAGAGAAAAATAAAATTTATTTGACCGGCCAGATTGTGATGAGCTCATGAAGCTCACGACCGAATGACTGAGACTAACAAGGAGTGTAACATATAATCAAGTATAATACTAATATCGTAGACTCTGGTAGTGAAATCGTTGTGACGATAATATACTACTCATGATAAAGAAGAACTCAAATCAAGGTGAGCTATTGTGCGAACACATTGATCATGATCACTCATCATATATTTTGTCTGAGTTCTCCATCAATAACATTGAAACAAAGATTCAATCTAAGAAGTGAATTAACCATCAAAATGTAAAATGATTTTTGACATTTTCACAATTATTTTTTTCAAATTTAAACTCTTATTAATTATCTATTTATAAAATTACAGATTACCCCAAAAAATAAGAAAAAACAAAAATTAAGCATCACCAATTTCATACTGTAAAAGGAATGTGTGGATGGGAAGAATTTACGATTATTATATACATATATGGTATTTTGTTTCAATTAATAAGTATTGATAAGTATTTCTTTCAATTAATAAAATAATTATTGTTTTGTCTTTTGTTTGTGGGCACTTTTATATGGAAACACATGCGCACACTCACGATTTTATCAATTGTTCTGTCTCTTTTCTGGAACTAACAAATAAAGATGGTACAGCTGGCAAGAATACGTAAAGAAAGACACGTCAATAAGAATTTGCTATGAGAGAAGAACTGCAGTGAGGATGTTCACTCTTTTGGCTTTTGCAGGATACTCGTTGGAGTTCCGTTGCCAGCGCCCCTTTAATATTGTACAATATATAACACTATCTGCTCCACGAGGCCAGAGTCATGCTCATCGGCTCGACGAGAGCTTATCGGGAGATCGAAACTTCTATTAATCTTCAAATTCGAATTTATCTGCAAAAAAATTCAATAGAAAATTGAATTACAGCTGTAAGAGGCCAAGAATATTAGTTATTCTATAATATTATAAATATATCTGTCTATAATATCTATAATAAATGTTTCGATTTTTTTTTCATTATTTCGTGTAAAATATTCCATTGATTCTACACATTATTTGCGGATAAGGTATGTGACCAATACAGGAAATACCTAATTGAATTTTAATGAATCACCATCATATGGAAAAATTTGACAAAACTCGTACTGGTTTCTTTTATACTACTTTTTTTTAGTTGTCTGGAAAAAAACCAACTTTGTTCAGGATTCAGATCAATTCTCAATAATATTGTAGTTTATACTTTTTACGACGCTCATTCTTCAATAATAAAATAATGGAGTCTTTTGAAATATTTTATGTGCAATAATAATAATTCGCAATGACAGAATAGTTTTCAACAAATTTAATTTATAATAATAATTTATAATTTTATAATAATTTAATTAATTGAGGTATTTCAGGTAAGAGGAAATGTTGGTTCTTGTCCAAGGTAAATGGTAATTTTATTCTTCTTCTTATACCGTAAAGTGGCGGCCTCTTTAAACAATTTCAATCATTACAATCGCATATGATAATAAGTTTTGATTAAAATATTCTGTAATATTTATAAACGGATCTTCATGGAACGTTTACTATACTTTTCATAGAGTTATATACACATATATATATATATAAAGTTCAAAGTACTCTTTATTCGAAGTATCCGGTAATTATATTTGCCAATGATGATTGAATATTAAATACTGAATAATTCATGAATTCACAATGATACCATTTATTACAAATAGAATAGGTACATTTTCTAATATTACAGGCTATATACAATATATATATATATATATATATATATATAATACAAATTCTTGTAATATGAAAATTTTTGAAATTGACGTTTAAATATCGAACTTCGCTTTTTATCTCAACCTTGCATATTTCGAGGGCAAGAGAATGTAAGTTCGATGACGTGTATATATTTATAAGAAAATATGAGCATACATAAAAAACGACAAGAACGTTTGTAGAAAATAAATGTGAGAAAGCTATTTGAGAAAATTTAAATTATAAATTCTCTAAATTTGAATCAATTATAATTTTTACTAATTTCATTTATAGTAACTCAATACATACTAGCATATAAATCAGTTATTTTTTATTGATCATCAGTAAAAAGTAACTAATTTATAGATAAAATTACGTCACTAATTGAAATTAGTAAAAATTATAACTGATTGAAATTTAGACAGAAAAAAGTATTGTAAAAAAAATAAAGGAAAAACAAAAGAAAACAAGAGTTGTAGAACCGGTATCTTATTGGTTCTGGAAAAAAATTATTCATTCTATTTTTAGAATTGTGTGTTTGTTTTACTTATTCTTAATCTCCTGTTTCAACTTAAATTAAAAATTCCTGAGAAATTTTTGTTATCACAAATTAGGATAAAGAGACGTAGTGAGTTGACAACTATACACTGAGAAAAATGTTTGGTTCGGACAACAAAACTTTTTTTTGCTATAGAAGCAACAAAAATTGTTGGTTGTGCCAACCGAATTTTTGTTGAACCAACCAAAGTTTTGTTAATTCAATCAAAACTGAGATTTTGTTGGTTTAAATGAATCTTCTTGGTTCAACACGAGGTTTGTTGAAAGAATCAAGATTTGGTTGGCACAATCAAACAATTTTTTTTGCTTCTATAGCAACAAAAAGTTTTTTTATCCGAACCAAACAGTTTTCTCAGTGTATTAAAAGTCGCAAATGTGATTATAATTGTCAATGTAATAATCAACAAATAGTCAATTGTTTGCAGTACATTTGATAAAAATAATCGGTGGATTTTACTGAGACGGTCTTCCACCTTTCGAACAAGCCTTGGCTGGTCACAAAGTACATATAGTTTGCTGAACGAATATAGTATATACCATGTTAAATGTGTTTGCGACCGTGATTACCTTCAGTTATACGTTTTAGTTCGCACCAGTAGTGCTTTTCACCTGGATCTCAAAAAATAGTTGTCTAAATGTTCATAAAAAGATGATCACTTATTCGGAAAAATTTTCTAAATAATGACTAATGTATGAGTAAATTTTGGAAGTGAATCTTGTTATAAAAGTGACACCAATTATTATAACGCATATTGTTACATTGGTAAGCAAAACATCTGTTCTTTGCTTTAATAAAAATTCATAATTTATTATCGAAATGAAAATCTAATAATCAGAACTGCAGTTATGTTCTAAAAATTCGTAATTTTTAATCTGAAATTTACAATATGTCCAGGAAATCGTTTTCAGGATTTTAGTATCCGCTGCATAACAAAAAAACAATAACAATTTATAATAGATTATGATTTTTTGATATTAAGATTTCAATTTTTTAATAGGTTTCATATAATATGAAAGTATTACAGTTGGCGTTCTTACGTCGATTTCTATTTAAGACTCATAAAATATCTTACGTAAAAGGAGCTCATAAAGTTATGTGTATAACATAAGGAAAACGAAAGTATATTGAAGTGAGAAATAGAAGGATAAACTTAAAAGAAGTTTTTAATTTATGGAAATTTTCACAGAAGGGAAAACTCAAATTGTCAGACGTGTCGATAGGTTTTTCCTTTATGTTATAAGATATCTGATATGGAAAGATCATTTGATTTATTTGATGAGTAAATAAAATATAAATAAATATATAAAATGGCTGTGTCACATCTTTTACATAACACATTCACAATATTGAGTAAAATATTATAATTCTTGTTGGTATCAATAATTTGTATAGCAAATAAGCCCCTTGGTCTTATAAAAAAGATCTTTCTTGTAAAAAGGAAACTTTTTTTTTGTCTGTGCAATTATAAAATTTGTTTGTATAAAATGTTCGTCCTTTTCTTCATGCACGGAAGAAATATGCTGGTTCAACGAATCACTGATCTGTTTCAGCGAATAATAAATTATTGCGTTATTTCAGCAAAATGTTTCTCTGCATCATCAAAATATTATATATTTTTTTTGTACTCTGAGAAGACTACTTGTCATACTGACGTGTTGAATCTTTAGCGCATGTAAAGTATTTTTCAGTGAGGAAGAAGAGTTAATAACATTTTTTATTTCAGTTTTTGTTTTTCAGACATACATTATAGATTTAAATTTTATCACATTCACGCGTTCATGTTTTGTAATGTTTGAATCTCTCCGAAAATTTAAAAGATATTTCATAGAATAGTTTATATTAATCATATACGCATCAGTATTTATGTAATTGTCTTTCTTTTTCGGTATTTTAGATCGTCATATGTGTGGTAGGTCACGGTAAGTCAGTAATTTTCATGTAATCAATAAGCAATATATTTTCAAAGGGTATCACCGGATACTATTGATAGCTGCGTCCGTCGCACCTGCATCTAATTTATATCTATTGCCGCTACCTATGCATATAATTATGTGCCGAGTGTATACGTCAAAGCAAAATGGCTGACAGCGGAAACCGTAGAGGCTCGTTCTTTAGTTCACGATCCTCAGTTCTGAAACAGAGCCGGTACCGCGAACGGCTTTTACTTTGCCGATCTCTATATACAAAATTTTTGTAACTCTCTGCATCCTTTGACTCCTCTTATCTATATATCTCTGACTACATGTGCCACTGTCAGATTTCTATCATCCCCTCTTCTCGGTTTAACGACCCCTATGATTTCTCCTTCTCTAATCACGAAAATCGATTAAAATGCGAATTATGTGTAGGTGATACGCAACTTTTTTACACCGGTTACAATCAGTTTTGTTCTACCAGAGATTTCATTAAGAGCGAAAGTAGATAAGAATAGAACTGCCTAGAAAAATATCAGGTAATTTTTTGTAATTTGTACACTTTTAAACAGAATTATACTTTGATTAGGTAGAAAAATGATATTTTTCCACCTAAGTATAATTTATATCTTGATATTGAGCATATTTTACAAAAACATCTAATAAAATACATTAAACAAAAATGAAATAATATTCGCTTTACATCAAGCATATGTTCACCGTGTAATAGGTGACATCCTTCATTTCATAATACATATTCGAACTTCCGGTATGCTTGTCACGTGTAGCATGCCTCTTGTAATTATAAAAGCAAATCCAAAAGATATATGTGTAAATATCAGAGATTGATCTTGTTATATTAAATTACTTCTATGTAATAATTATATTTAAATATATATGATTTTTTAAAGACTATAAGAATAAATTTTATTGCATTAAAATTGCCAACGATTAAGTTAAAGATTTTGTGTAAAATTGAACACGATCATTCGCTTGTGAGAGTCTGTTTTCCCACGTTGTTTAATCGATTGTCCTTGACCAAATTTGTAGACGCTTCGGTTCTTTTATCGTTAACTCAAATCAACACTGCCTAAATTTCATTGAATCCTTCATTTGTTATTATTTATTTAATAAGAAATATTGCAAAATATTTTCAAGTACATTTCTCCTGATTAAATCATTTCAGTTATTTTTAATTTTGATGATCATCATTATAAATCAGTTTCAGTAAACTTACGTATATGTCGATATTGATTATTATCAAAGTAAATAATAATAAATAATAATCTGTATTGAAAAAATAGGTATTGATGTAATCATTACTAGTACATAGTAGCATGATTTGCACGTCGAAATATTTTCAAGGTTAAGCCTGATCGTAGCGAAAAATGAATTTGACTCATCTTAATTTTATGCATTGAATTTTGTAATTATTATTTTTTTTATTCACTTTCGATCATTCAATGATGCTATACTATTTATTAAAATTATTTCTTTATTTAATAGATTAAAATAAGAATAAAACGAGATAAAAAACGATTTAAGTTGACATATTTCAATTGTAACAATATAATAATTACGTTTTTTTTTTTAATCATTCTAATGTAATATTAAGTATAAGCCGTGAGGCTCACTGCCTGGAATAATCGCTTGGCAAAGTTTTATGTAGTTTTGCAAGGACGCATTTGCGAACATTTTATCGCTTCTGTAAAATTCTTTGTTCTAACTTAGTAGTAGTGATTTCCAGTGAAATATTTTGTATATTAATAAAAAATTCTGCAAAACTCGTGCTGCACAGTTCGAGAGCACTTACTTAAATCTTATGACTGAAAAATTGTATATTAATTCGAACAAGGAATATTGAATCGACTTTTGGAATTATTTTTAAAAAATTGTTAATTTTACGTAGCAAGTGATTTTTATTACACAATAGTAGGATGACTGGTAATGAGTCGACAAAAGTGTCACTGACTGCTGTCTCTTTCTGCTTTTTTTTTTTTTTTTTTTCGTATTCCTTCGTCTTTCTCTTTCTCTCTCATTGTTCAACTCTTTTGTCACTTTCAAATAAATCACATTTCCATATCTTTATTGCATTCGCCAATGGTCATTAGTCGTTATATACATTCTCATGTACATCGAAATACATTAATTTAGTCAAGATATTTATAACTCAGTTATAAAAAAAACTTAAGATATTCTAAACTTTTAATTTTTATTACTTTTACATGTTATTAAAAAAATAAGGAACTGCAGAGTAAAACAGAAAACAAGGGACTAATCGATGACTAATAATTAGATATATTGGAATATAATTGTTTAAAATTAAAGGCAAAGTTACGAAACTGTTTCAATATATCAATTCACAGATAGAGATTTTGAAATTGACGTAATCTGAAAACTTTTAAAATTAAATTAAATTATTTGATTTAAAATAAATGGAACTTTCATTTAAACTTTTTAAAAGTTTCATATAAAAGGGCCTGTCGAAATTGGTTGAAATGGTATTGAAATCATAAACTGAGACGGTCTCGCGATAAAAAAGGCTCGAAAAAAGGTAGTTAGTAACGGTACGCGTGTCTGCTTGTAAAAAGACAACGGCCTATTCCGTTCTTGGTTCTCCTCGATGACTCAGAGACTCAGAGTTCGAACATCTAAAAGTAATACGACGTCCTCGATTGTCTTGAAAGGTGTGTTTTATCGAACCTGAGACCACTGATCAAGGTAAAATCCCTAAAAATAAATCATTCTCGATTGCAATCCTTTATTACTTTTTCCTGTGAACACCTCAAATTGAGTTTGAAATCTTTAGCCATATTTAGCCAGCATTTAGGAAATATATATTTGTTTTCAGAAGATGAACTGATGAATTTGAAAATAAATAAATTAATAATTAATATAAAATGGTTAGATAATACTGCTGTAATTAAACGAATTCATGAGATCAAGTCTGATGACTTTCACTTTCTATAAAAAAGTTCCAGAGATTGGCAGATTGACAGAATCCGATCATGCGATGTAATTTGTATAATTAAAAAGAATGTCTCTCTTTATATGTTGCAGACCGATTGGGTTCGAAAAATCTGTCGCAATGGCAGAATATTGCGAGTACCTTTGGGATCCATTACGCGGTCACACGAGCGTTGCTCTTGCTCGTAGTCTTTACGATGAACATTCCAGAATAAACAAAGGTGACAAAAAATTGGCGATTAAGACTGTTAGGGCTATTCTTCGTGATATGCCAGGCGTTGGTAAGTACTCTAATTGAATTTTTCATCTTCTTCCCACTTTTCAATTTTATTGGCTCACTGAGAACTGCATATTCTAGATAACTGTAAGAAGAATAAATAATTATAGTCACAAAGGAGACTTTAATTTTGCGATTGAGCGCTCTCGCGTAAAATGCTAAACCATTAAAGACATATTTTTAATTAGAGATAAATTAGCAATTACATAAATTGGCTCTGCTGTTAAAGTCTGAATAGGTGGATCAATTTGCACATTTATTAGCAATGTGGAATGTTGATTTAGAAATTTGCCATTATGTACTATTTTTGCATTTGCTAAATTTATACTATATTTCATATTTATATTTTAAAGGATTGAAATTTACTGAAATATGTTGAAATTCCTAGAAATCCTGCGAAATTTTTAAAAATATCTTTGACAAATGTCAACGCTTTTAGCGTAGACATGAAATTCTAGTTTTATATACATATAATTTATTCATTATATATGATTTATAGTCTATAATGGTTTTATATCCGGAAAGAATGACGCTTCCTGAATATGAATTTTTTAAGCTCGTGTGGCATCACAATCATTGTTTCTTCTATTGTTATTCACAGATTTGACGCATTGCACGGATGAATACGTTACGCGCTTCCTGTTGGCCCGGAAGTACAGAACTGAACAAGCAGCTGCTCTGATAGCAGCTTATCAGGCACAAATTGCTCATCGACAAGATATTTTTGGAAATCTCACTGCTCGAGATCCAGCTCTTCAACGTGCTCTCAGAGCTAGTATTCCTGGTGTTCTTCCTGCTCGTGATAAGTAAGAAAAAATATGTATTTCATGAATCATCAATGCATAATCAATGAAATTCACTGATTTTAATTGTTTCAATAATTTTTTTTAAGGAAGGGTAGATGCGTTCTCATCATACTCGCCTCCCAGTGGGACCCAATTGCAGTTCCAGCTCTCTCAGTGCAACGCGCACTTTTCCTTGTTTTGGAAATTCTCATCCAAGACCCTAGAAATCAGGTATGAATACCGTCAAAATTATTAGAAAATTATTTTTTTACCATAGATGAAGTGCGAAAATTAAAACAATTTTTTTATACTATTAAGTAAAGTTTCTTATATAAAATTTTACTGAGCATTATCCAACATGTCATAAGATCCCGTCTCTTCTTTACATATATGCAAGTTGAAGTAGTTGCGCTATCTCACTTACGCAATAATTCTCCGCCTTTGTTCCAGAAGACACTGGCAGTTATAGTTAACGCAGTTCTGCTGTTTACTGAAAATATTTTTAAAGTCCGTTCTATTAGTGAAAAAAAATATCTTTAGAATTCTCATTCTGATTTTAAAATGTAAATTCTAAAAATTATTTACCTCACTGTTATATTTTTAAAAAATACAATCAACTTGAAAATTAGATTATCCAATTAATGTTTTCCTCAACCAATTTAGCAATCTGGCTTTGTGGCTGTGGTTGATTGGGGAAATTTTTCTCTGAGGCAAGGTGGAGCTTTAGGGGCAGCAGCCCTTCGAAATTTGGTTGCGGCACTACGGGGAAGATTTCCAGCCAGATTCAAAGCGATCCACTTCCTCTCAGCACCTCTTTATGTTCAAGCGACTCTGGCTCTCATCAAACCATTCCTGGATGAAAAAACTCGAAACAAAGTGAGTTTTATATTGGAAAATTTCATAGCATAATAACATCAAATCCAATTGTAATTACATATTTGCTTTTATGAAATCTGTCATGAATTGGCAAGGTTAAACAAGTATTTCAGTGATAAGAATAGACCTAGTAACCGCAAGCGTATAATAAATGTAATAATTTCGTCCTTGCAGTTTCCATAATAGCATTGGAAATATAACATTCGTTAATTGAAAAGTATTTCATCCATTTTCCTGATATATTTTATAAAATTACTAGTAGAAATTTACTTGACGTTCTAAATGTCTTGAAATATAAAAAATATGAAAAGAAAAAAGCATAACAACCTGCAAAATTAAAGATGATGATTCGATATTAATTCATATTTGACATATTTATAATCTTGATTTTATACGTTGTTTTATACGTATAAAACAGGATGTTACTTGAAATGTGCGTTTGAGTTCTTCCACTTATGAATAGTGCACATAGTGCATATAATGCTTTCTGGAGTGAATCCGTTTAATGTTTTAATGGATATGTAATGTGATCCTTCTTCATTGTCAAGTAGAGCAACATCACTCTTGTGGAAAGAGGTCGTGAAGAAGAAACTGATATTTTGTATAATTGGATAATTGATATTTAAATTTAGAGCTGGAAAATTATGTTTGAATAGATTTTTTTTTATGCTAAATCATGTTTTTTTTTCTCTCTCAGATATATCTACATGGAAATAATTTGAGTACTCTACATGAGCATTTGCCAACGGACATTTTACCAGCCGAATTGGGTGGAAGTGGTCCAGCATTTAATCCTGGTCTCTGGGCCGAACCTGTTATTCATTCAGCGATGAAGGAAGCCGAGTTGGCTGCCATGAAAAGGGACAAAGAACTCTCTGAAGAAGCGAATAACCTCAGAAATTCTCAGGAACAATCAAGGTCGAAGGACGAGAGGCAAAGCGAATTCTTAGACATAGACAGGAACGAAACGAATCAATCGGAATCTGAAAAAATTGATCCGGACTTTGAAAACAAGAAAAACCTGAATGATACCAAGGTCAGTAATGTGTGAAACTTCAAACACAATATTTTCAATTTTAAACTGATGATATGCAGATTCCTGTAGAAAATATTATAATAACGAAGTTTTAAGGGTGTTGGGCTCAAGATCTAGCAAATAAATTCAATTTATCCATTTTACTCAACGAATGTTAGAAATAAATGTTTTTACACTCTATAGCGGTATTTTTTTTAAAATAAAAAAAATCGAAATCCAATCGAATTTCGAGAATTGGATCCAACATCCTTAAAAAGAATATAAATATATAATAATAGTAATAAGATATTTTTTAAATTACAGGCAAAAGTTTTGAACATGAATGGTATCAGTCAAGCATCTAAAAGCACAAAAAAATCGTCCGTTCTGGAACCAATTCACAACCCCAGAAAAAAGCAGGAAGAGCAATTATTAATAAGTACCGAGGAAAATAGTAATAACAAAAATAGGAAGTCTACTGAAGAACAAGAAGCAGAAGATGTAGAATGTTTAAGCTTTCAGTCAGATACAAATTCGAATGAATTCGAAATGGTTCCGAGTCAGCCAGAAAGCGAAGATAATTCTCTAGAAATGAAAGTTGAGAAAATTGTCATCAGAAATGGAAAAGGTGATTCACTTCCTGAAGAGGCAAATTTAATTACTTAATTTTAAGAAATTTTTTAAAAATATAAAAGGGTAAAGAAAGCTTTGAACCCTTCGAAGTTAAAAGGTTGAAAATAACAAAAAAATTATTGCTTCAACTGTGGAACTGTGGTTGATTTAGTTCCTAAATTCGTTCGAGTAAGATAAAATTCTATTAGAACGAAGATTAAAATTTTTGCTCGCACTTAAGTTATTCTAAGATCTTCAGAAGCTGAAAGAAACACATTTTGTATAAGACAATACCAATGTAAAGTGATAGTATCGTTATTTAATAACAATTACAAAAATAATAATCATGATTCTGTAGCATTTTGCACTAAAAGTGAGATGACAATACAAGAAAGGCTATGAAAGCTACAAAGGATCGAATAATGAATTAAATTCTGAAATCTGTTATATTTCCGAACATTTACTTTTAGTTTAATTTTATTCTTTGAAACATCGCTTTTGCAATATTGCGTGTAACGTAAAATATTATTTACGTGAAATTCATCTCATGTAGAACAGTATTTGCCCCTTATACAGGCCTCGAAATTTCCTTGGAAAACATACCGTCCTTCATTATTTTTATTTTCATTGTAAACGTGTTGCCTGAGAAATGAATTTAGAGTACCTTGCAAGAGTTTGGTGATTTTAGTACCTTAATTTATTTCGTCAGATGTAAAGAGCTCTTTGACCCCTAGATTTAAGATCGATGTGAATTTGTAAGGAAATATTTTATAAATTCAATAAATTTTGCACTGCGGAATTTTGATTTTCTTTGGAATTGATGAATGCACCCTATTGACAATTTTGGTAAATAAAATATATATTTTTTATCATCTCAACACGGATACACGAGGCGTTGAAGGGGAATTGTATATAAAATGAAACCTAATACCAGTTTAATTTTTGTACAGTATCAAAATAGAAAATTCTATATTTATATTGTCGTGTACAATACCTAAAAACAATAGAGTTTCTTGGAAATTTTTAGACAATAATAAAGTCCTAATTGGGCTTTGGTTTGAAGGCAAGATTAATTCAGTATAAAAAAGTTGATGAAAATTGGAATGTCGATGAATTTATGACAGAAAACAATGTGCGAGTAAAAACGATGAAGATTTAATTAAATGAAATTAATTAATTATGAATTTTATGTATAGCTTTGTCTTGCTTTCAGGCTTTAAGTTGGACAAATCTTTAGTATAAAAATAACCTTGCACACATTGTAAAATACTTTTTCACTTACAGTTTTAGAAAATAGGTAATCATTGTACATATAATAATAGGAAAACAATATGATGGATAGTAGCATACAAATATCTGTTAAGAAAATATAAATTGTCGAAGGCTGGTTTTAAGGCTCGACTTCGGAGAGATTTCCAAGGCATGAATTGGTAAAGGGTTCTGAAATTGAAATTTTTTTGATTAGATATAGATCACTTATGCTATTATTGCCGGAGGAACCCAGCCTCCAAATCCTCGTTCCAATTCCTCGGCTACTGCGAGAGTAAGGCGATCTTGGTAAAGACCAGCGACAATCTGAAAATAAAAGCACTTTCGTAATTTTAGGTATTCAGAATAAAGTAGTTATTTAAGACTAATTATTATTATACTACAAAGATTTAAAGCATTCAGATAAAAATTAATTACAATATAATTAATTTATCACCTGTATGCCTATCGGAAGTCCCTGTTTATTAAGTCCTAATGGACAAGCAGTCGCTGGCAATCCTAGGACATTTATAATCCCGGTATATGTAAAATTAAAAGGCTTTATAATTGGCTCATGATGTAAGGGTGCAGCTGTTGGATGAGTTGGATATAAAAAGATTCCATCTTCACCAAGAAAATCCTACAAATATAATTATATAAAAATTCATAATTTAAGTCGAAATGGTAAATTTCATTCATGTAAATTAAATATCCCGTAATAGTAAAGTAAATATCCTGTAATTTTCAAGTTGATATCTCGTAGTAGTTTTTTTTTTTGTTTTTATTTCATTATTTAAAAGAAATTTAAAAAGATTTTAAGTTATTTCTAAATATTTCAAAGAAGTCAAGAGATTTAAAGAGATTTCAAAACATTTTCGATATAATTGCAACCTATTTTTTATGATAAGATAGACAGAAAAGCCTACCCTAAATTCTTGATAAAGCTCCCTGCTTTCTTGCACAAGCTTAGTCTGTTTTTCACTTCCCATTTTAATTTGAAGTCTCTCAAAAGCTGCAGTTAGTAATGCAATCAAAGTGTGATTGCTCATGAAAAGTGTCCACTTAGCCAACTCCAACCAGACATTAATTTGTCCTTTGCGATTGGACAATTCGTAAGAGAAATCTTTGCCTTCCTCACATGCCATATTTGCCAACCAGTATGCTAAACTTTTTTTCATCCTTCTTATGTGTAATTTCGTAGCCTTAACTTTGTGAGCTTTTTCAAGGTAATGCACAACCTTTCTCAAAGATTCCTTTATTTCGCGATCTACGGGCGAAACTAAGTGTTGTCCACCATCATCCTCCATGTAGTAAAACTGCACAAGGAAAAATGATATTGATTACAGATTGTTAAATTTCGTGAAATTCATAATTAAATATTTGATTTTAATTATTAATTTCATTTTATAGAGAAGAACTTGGAATTTACTTTGAGCTTTGAAATGTCGACTTTGGAACGCAAGTTTAACTTGTCTGCATTGCCATTGGCTATTACTTCTAGGATTGGATTCATGTCTTGAGCATATCTGCACATGGGTCCAATTCCAAGAAGCAAATTTTGATTTTCATTGTGAGCACTCGGGTATTGTCCTTCGTTTGAAACGATACCTGTGTAAAGAATCATTTTAATTGTTAGTTTTAGACGTAGAAAGTATTTTTGCTTTAACAAAATTTAAATCAATTAAAATAAATACCCTTGGAAGGTTTATGTCCAAAGACCCCATTAAAAAAACAGGGCATCCGAATGGATCCACCAATATCAGAACCTAACCCACATGGTGAACCTGCAGCTCCTTGTATACAACCTTCGCCACCTGAAGAGCCACCTACTATATGTCTGTAAAGAAAATTCCAAAACATCTTTTGTAATATTCAATTTTATCTTCAAAAGTACAATTTCTTTTTCTTTTTTTTTTTTTTTTTATCAATTACCTTGAATTGTAAGGATTTTTGGATGTACCATGTAAATAATTGCTAGACTCCCACCACATGGCCACTTCCGATACATTAGTTAAGGCAAGAGGAATTGCTCCCGCTTCTTTCATTAATCTAACTGCATCAGCATCTTCTTGTGATACGATATTCTTACGAGAAACTAAACCAGCTGTTTGTTTCATATTTTTAACAGCCACACAAACCTGAAACCATGCGATGTCTTTACAGAAAGATTTATTTTGTTTCTTGAGACATGTTAGAGAATGATACGTCAAACGTTCTGTATTGTCACTCAAATACTATTTTACTTTTCTTTTAACTTTACTTGAACTATCATTGAAAGTCTCAAAAGTAAAAAATTCACTAGACAATTAATAATATTAAGTATGTAAAACATGCTCAAATGCACTTAAAAAAACAAATACTTGATGATGTCCTTTATGCAGAATTTTATCATCAGATTTTTGCTACTTCTCTACAGTTTCAGCATGCTAAGCACTTCTTTCAGAAAAATATCCCATGTAACACGAAACTTTTAAACTTAATTTCGTAATTTTCTTCAGATTAATAAGTCATTTTCATGAAAATAATTATCAGAAAGGGATTAAAGAAAAAAATAAAATATGAAACTATATACTACATGTCGATTATTAAAAAATATATTATATTTAATACCTTACTTTGCTTGTTATTTGCTGTTGTATTTTTTATTCGATTATCGTTTGAAATCCAAAATAATCGTAAGGTGAATTTTCCAGTTTTCGGACATTTAAGAGAGAATCGCATGGTTTTCTTTTATTTTCAAACACATTTTTTAATATAGTTGTTTGATTTTTTTCCCTTCGAATTTTAACAACTCTTTTAAATGCGTAAGAATTTTTTTCCAATATAAAATTAATTTCTAAATATTATTTATAATTAATAAAAAGATAGTTGTAAGATGGCCCAGTTATCGGACGGCAGAATTTTGAATGTCTCAGATTTCGGACGCCCTAAGGCCTAGTTATCGGACAGTTATAAATATGATGAAATGAGGTTATTTTTTTATTCGTTAAAAATAATTAAGTAAATAGTAAGAGATAATTCAGTTAGTTTTTTGTAATTTATTTATCAATTTATATTTAATTTCCAAAATTGAACTTTAATATTTATATATAAAATCTATATAGTATTCAACAGTATCAGCACGAGTATTATAAAATTTTGTTATCTTCCAACACTTTATATATATTTTAATCATTTAAGCTTTTATATATTGTATATTAACCTTCTTTATTTGACGCAAAGAAGGTTAAGTACGATGGAGTCCGAAAACTGGGAAATTCCCTGTTTCCGGACCTCTATTTTTCAATATAAAAAGCATTTTTTCACTATTTTATTCTATCTAAATATGAAATTCAATTATTTTTACAGTTTATAGAAAAAGAAATAAATTGTTTAATACTCACATAGTGAACACAATAACACACAACTGTTATGATAATCCTAACCACTATTCTCTAGCAGATGGTGCAAAATGTAGCCTCGATGGGAGCTTCAAGTTTAATTAATTTATTAGAAATTTTTCTGAAGGTCCACTCACAAACTTTTTTTTCTGTAGGCAAAATCGAACCTTAAATTATCGCTTGGCGCTTTTCAATTAGAGTTTCAACACAACTAACATACAGAAAAAGTAAATATAATGCAGAAAGTACTCATCCGTCCGAAAACTGGGACATTCACCTTATTCAATTATTTTTCTGCTATAAAGTACTTTGTCGAATGTGTCACGTGGGATTAAAAAGAGACGCTACTATCAGTAAAAGTATTATGTAAGTCGTCAGTTATTATACCTATATTTCAAACCTAAAATGCACCTTTGTCGTAAATGGCACCCCAAAAAAGGGTTTCTCTTTAGCAAGAACCTTGATAGAGGGGGCATTCGGAGATTTCAACAACTCATCGCATTTTCTGGCGTCTTTCAGAGCATCTTCAAAACGATCTTCGACGACAGGGTTCAATATTGGTTGAATTTCATTTATCCTATCGATATAGGATTGGACCACCTTCTCAGAAGAGAGCTACAATCAATTTATTCAAATGTCAATTAACTCCATTTTATATGACGGCATGCCTTGCTAAAAATGCTTTTTCTACTGGTGTGATCATTGTGTAATGTGAAGTAGAGTAGAAAAGCCCTGTTCAGACCAGACTGGCCCGTTTCATATTTTCCAGTGATAAATCCCGCTTTTAGTAAGACCGAATGTAATACATTACATAGAATTAAATTGTAGAGCTTCTATAAAATAATCCACTTGATGCCACGTCTTGCAAAGTTGGCCTTTTCTACTAACTTAGTGAATATTAAGTAGAAACACTTAGTTTAGACGAGACTTTCGTGTTTTCAAGTGAAAACTGCCGTTTCAAGTCTAGCAAAAAAAGACTTTTCTACTGACTGGAAGTATACAGATAAATAAAGGTGGAAGAAAAATTTAGATTTTATTTGTAAATTGTGAGTAAACTAAAAATAGTTTTAAATGTAGAACTTGCCTGCCTATTGCGAATTTTTGTTGCCAACGCTGTTGCACTGTGCAAAAGTGTGAGATCTTTTATTGGTGGTTGTGATTCTGCTGGGCCGCTTAAATATGCGACTAAAAGCAATATTCCTCTTACTAGAAATTCAATGAGTCTATGAATCACAGTTATTATTTTTCTACCGACCCCCATCCTTGAATGATTTTTTCCCTTGCTGGACATTTATCTAAAACATGATTATAAACATAATTTTATTGATTATTTATACAAACATTTTTGATTTTCATAAAATTAGAAAAGAGTATAAAATTTTTTTATGTTTTTAATGGAATTTTCTATCAATGAATATTTTTTAGACTTTTGTGATATTTTAGTGTATATATAATCGAAGAAAAGTAAATATTCTTTTGACCATTGAAACATTAGATGAACGTTATTCATCGCAAACGAAATAGACGACCTCGTTCACGTTTATTAACTGCAGTTTACTTGTAATTGAATGAGAGAACTTGTGAGGAGTAATTCGGCGTAAATGGATACAAGTTGTGTCTATTCACTTTATGTTTCATTTTTGATTTTAATCCACACTTTAGTTTTGAAATTCCATTGTCAGAAATGGGAATTTATTTAAAAAGAATATCCATATTTGAAATTTCTTTAGAATATACAATTCATGGATTTATTCATATTTATATTTAGTTCATTTATTTTTACAAGTTTTGTAGGTATACTTAACATTTGTACGAAAAAAGTTTTACTCATAAAATATTATAGCCTTAAGCAAAGTCATAAGATAAACGATTTACAAATAAGATTGTTCTTAACATTAATTACACGGAAAAAAGCTCTTAAAATTGTTCTCTTGACATCTTTTTCTTTTCTTTTTCCTGCCATCAAATTACAAAAGTCTAGCGTTCCAAACTGAAATAATTTTTATTTGAAGTATTGAAAACGATCAAGAAAGTATCATTTCAATTACAGATCGATAATATTAATTATCATGAGAAAATATATAGATTCAGGATAAGGGTAAAATTTCACCGAGTGCTATCTGTCGTGCCTTATCGACTTTAAATCGATTGAGTTCATATTATATATAGTGACATACTTTAATAAATTATATCTATTGTGCCATAAAAAATAAAAATAAGAGGCAATGCTTAATATAAAGAAATGATTATCTGCAACTGGCCATAAGAATATTCAGTGCATTAACTAATAAAAATGATGGGATATCATTGTATTTTTCAACAATTTTTATAAAGTAAGTTAAGTGTATGAATGTTTCACATAAAGTGGTAAAGACTATAGCAGACTATATTATTAAAAACCTGTTTCTTATTCAATCAGTTCTCTCGACTTATTTCAAAAAATCATATGACCACTCCTTTTTTATTGAAAACCACAAGTGTAAATAGTAAATAGTTTTCTTAACTTCTCTACTAATATTAAATTCTTATTAATCACAAATCACAAAAAATCTCTGTTTTATGTTTAAAAATATGCACGACGCGATTGAATAATCAAAATAATTATTTAATTATGAGTCGATGTCTTATAGAGGTCAAGCTACGAGATCAATTAGTCACGTGAGTCTTATATTAAATAATACTCCAAGATCACTCTAAAAAAGAAGGTATATGCACCATGTGAGTTTGACAGCACTCCCGATTTTAGTTCAATTTCTGAATTACTAATAGAATATGAAACTAATAATAAAAAAATAATAATGAAAAACAGAAAATCTCAATAGATACACAAGAAACATCACAGTATGATCAAGATTCTCTTCAATTTCAATTAACGAATCTTATCTAACGGTACACAACAATTCCACAAAAATCGGGCTCATACAAATAAAGTACGAAAAAATTAATTCATTTTGTGATTCAAAATAGCATCTGCGATTTCAATATTTCTTTTACGAACACAAACCGGTATTTTTTTTTTTTACATTAAGTATCATTTTGCATCTCACACAGCCTTAACTAAAAAGATATAGTGTGGCGTATACATGACTGAGAAGTCGCGTCAATAATTTATCA
Organism: Synergus gifuensis; assembly: GCA_904066015.1. Lineage (NCBI taxonomy): Eukaryota > Metazoa > Arthropoda > Insecta > Hymenoptera > Cynipidae > Synergus > Synergus gifuensis. The sequence goes on from CAJFCO010000141.1 coordinate 833,133, forward strand.
AATTCCGACGAATTTTCCGTACTTACTCTAATTTTTAAAGAATGACAATGTGTGAGAAGAGCGCGAGTAATTCAGGAAGTTGTGTTTTTCAAGTCGGTATCAATCAAAGTCTCGCTGATGTCAAATTTCAGTTACGAGTCATTCAGACGATGATCCAGCACACAAAAGTACACTCCTTTACTTCCCGGCACAGCGCTTTTACTAAGCTTCAGGTTTTGCTCAGAGTATAGTCGAACTGTATAATTATGTACATGTATAGTATATATATATAGATATATGAGTAAGAATATATATATGCAGATGTAAAAGTATGTGTAGGAGAGGAAAGATGGGCAGATTATTGTTGTGTCTGTAGCAAAGATATTTGCTATAGTCTGCGTACAGATCAGTTTGTGTTATCGGCGAGACTGGCGGCAACTGTATAAAACGTGTATTACAATTGTTCACCTGATACTCCGATTGCTTTTCAAACCACTTCAAACTCCGGGATATTTTTACCGAATGATTGTTCTTCCAACATTCAGTACAAGAAATGTCATTCTTTTATTTAGAATATTATTTCCAGCAATTACATAATCTCTTCGAAAATAAGTCAGGGTACCGGTCATATTACATAATATATATAGATTTTGGCATAGATGAATTAAATTTGTTAATAAGAAACTTATTAGTAAGTTTTGTTAGATTTAAGGGCATGTAATACTTTACCATAAGAGCAAATTAGTTATACCAATTATACGTTCATAATAATAAATATTTTTA
>CAJFCO010000141.1:834294-852353 GCA_904066015.1 Synergus gifuensis
TCTTTAAAATTTAAATCCCTTTAATATATGTGTATAATACCAAAAATATTTTACTTATTTATATATAGTTACCAAAATATCTTTGATAATACTATATGCAATTAAAAAAAATAACATTATTAATTATGTAATAAACATTTTATTTATTGCAATATTAATAATTATTAATATTAAAGTAATAAATACACGTTTAAAAATAATTAAAATGATCTATTATTATTAATAACTGGTTTTTAATAAAAACTGAATATTTCGTTTTAGGATGGAAAATTCGAATTCGCAAGGAGATGGAACAGAGTCATCGCTTTCACATAAAGTCGACCCTTTTCTCATCCCCAAGCCGGTTCAAGATGCTAAAGATCTTCCGGAAAAAATTAAAAAAATCGTCGTTAAATCGAATTCCGCGACAAGTCTTTTAGTGAAAAACACAATTTTGCTGCCAAGTAGTGTAGCCCGTGTGAAACAGATGTCCAATGTTCAAGTCTATTCAGGATCTACTTCAGAATCAACTTTTAAGCCTTCCGGTTCTGCTACTGGTGAGTCAAATGAACTTTTTTTTTATTATGTATTTACATTTACAAGTGCAGAAGCACTTCCCTTTTTTCATTACGGTTGTACGATTGCAATCAATTAACACCAGTTCAGAATTGTTACTTTCAGATTCATTGGCGAATTAATTTCCTAAAAGAGTAATTGAATCACCAATTAAAATTTACCAATTAAATCGAATATAAAGTTACAGCAACGATAATCAGAGCCTATACTTAACATTTTGATATTTTTGTGTCAAAACCTTCTTTTGATAGCGCGTGAACTTCACCACCTCAACTTCAAAGCATAAATAATTCACCGCTTTAAATTCCAAAGCTTTGAAACTTTATCTCTTCTGCTTTAATGACATTTGCAAATTGGAATATTTAAATTCAAACAAATTTCACAGTAACTCTTTTAAATTTAAATTTATTTAAACATTTATTAATACATACTTTTAGTTTGTCCAAAGACTTACAATTAATTTATTACTGACTGAAAAATATTAATTTTCGGAATTGGTCTAAAATATGTACATCAAATTATGAATATAGCCACTTAGAAAAAGTGGTATAACCAATTGTGTAATACATATAATTATTTAGACAAGGGTGGCTATCCGTTTTTAATTGACTAGTGAAAAGTGAAGGTCAAGTAATATTTTTCTCTCAATTCATAGATGATTGTTCTCTTATTTATTTTTTTCACCAAGTTTCAGCATGTTATTTCATATAAAAGAAGACATCTCCCTTCGAGAACCTTCTCAATTGATTTTCAGGAATCAAATGAGACATAAAATCACTTTGTTGAAAGAAGCTTTTCCATCTCGAAATATCCCTTCCGGGTTTGGGAGGAGTTGAAGGCTTTTTTACCGAATAAAACATATGCCACGTTTTTACGTGGGCGGTTATTCTCAACCCAGAACCCTCTGGTATATACATTATCCACGAGAAAGAGGGTAAAATAGGATAATAATATTCCCTTGAGTCTGCTTTGATATTGTCATAACAAATGTTTTTTTACTGTAATATGTTGTCAGAAAGCCTTTTGATAAATTTAATTTCATTTTTTTAAATTATTTTCAATTAAAATGGAGTAGTTATATAAGGGCAAAAATACTGAGTTTAAACGCGAGATTAATCCTTTCTGTTAATGAAAATTTTTGATGACACTGCAATGGCCATTTTTGCACATGAGGCGACACTCAGTAGCTTAGAAGGAATTCTTAATGACCCTTGAGGATGTGTATTGCTTCTTGAAGTGGTCAACTTGGATGAGGAGTTAAACGAGGAGTTAAAGTTACGTCGAAGAAATGTGAAACACTTGTTGCCTGCAAACAGACTCAACAGTTTCATTTCAAAATATATGACGTCATATTCTTTTAAGAAAAAAGGAAGAATCACTTGGTAATTGTTGACTATTGAAAATCTTTATTTTATGCTAAAAATATTGAAAGTAGAAAGTTTTCACTTTGCCAGATATTCTCCTCTATGGAATAGAATGTTGAGTAAAGAATCGAAAAAAATGGAAAGAATCAATATTTGTGACCCGAAATGGAAATTTCAAGAAATGGCGTTCCAAACGCCATTTCTGGTGTTTTTTATACGTGAAATTTGTGTGCAAGGGATTGAGAGAGATAACATAAGTGCTATTCAAGAGCTAATTTAAGATTTATCATGATTTATCTCGAGAGGTGGATTTATAGAATGATATTTATCAAACTTTCATCACATTAATATTTAACAACTAACAAGTTGCTTCTTAATCATAGAACATGATGTTGTATGCGGATTGTGAGCTGAAACTATTTACCAAGAACTTCTCGTGAAAGGAGTAAGTTGTTTATTAAAGTCTGAAACTTGGAATCTAGAAAGCTAGGGAAGAGAGTTTGACGTCGACAGCTGAGACGAAGTGAGTGACTTTGATGGAGGCCACAGGGGAGGGTGGTGGCTTTTTAAAGCCCGGAGAAGAGAAAAGCGCGCGAACCGGGGTGACCTGGTGGCTGCCGGTGCTGCTCCTATATTGATCTATCTGTCTGAGTTCAGAGTAGTATAGTTCTGTGTGTACCAGCGCAGTTTCTTGCGATCCTTCAACGCGTTACAGTGCTGCTGTACTGTTTTATTCTTATATTTTGACCTTGACCACAAAAACCACTTTATAACTTATCACACCTATACTGGTTTCATTATGAACTCTCTTCTGGACTTAACGCTGTATTTTAACGAATCCCCCATAATTCCCTATAACGCACGTGCCGTGTCTGCAGTTAACTATGACACCCACTCGCCGATACCACCCACACTTTACTAATTTAGCTATTCTGCTTGTGCTTTGAAAAAACCTTTATGACATGCTCGCTATAATTTTCGGCTTCATTATTCCTAATTCGAGTTCCAGTTTACGTGATGAATTTTATGGAAGAGTAATCATAACTAATGGAGATTTTAGATCATCAGGTGAACTTTTTCATTACATGTATTTGGTAGTTTCAACGTTTTTTATTGTAGAGATTTTTTTGTCATAGAGAGTTTGTGTTCAGGATGGGTGTGGATAATGTGTAGGCAATTAGAATTATGTGATGTGTAGTAAATGGAATTATGATTGACCAAGGGCTGGCTTATGAACCCTAGAAGCTAGAGATATAATTAACTGAGGAGATAAAATTGGCAGAGAGAGAACATAAACTATATTATTAATTATTGCTCATATGTTTCAAGTATAGAAGATAAGAAAGATGTAATTTTTTCAAATATATTTTAGTTTGAAGAATGGATGTAATAATGTAGGTTTCTTTGATTCACATAAACCCAGAAAAATGTTAACGAAAGCAATTTTTCTTGAAGATATCGATCGAAAGCAAGGGATGGAAGGCTCCACATCATTTCCTGAGTTGTGAGTTTTTCCTTTTGATTTCCGAATTTTCTTATTTCCCTACAATCGATGAAAGAAGGAACTAAATCAAGGAGATTACCCTCCGCTGAGAAAATGAACTCAGCAATAATTACTTCCCTTCTATGAGACAATGCCTCGGTGCTGTGGAGCACCTTTGATTTCCATTATGGACCGTAGCGGGTCTCCACAAAATCTCGGTCTACAGGTTCAGGACGGTTAGTAATCAGATTAATTGCCAATTAGTGGAATTTATATTTGCGGTTGTCTTTGCCTTTGACTAACCATCTGTATCGTTTTCAAAACAAATATCTAAATACCTGTGTGGCTGATTTGATATCAATTTCAAATTTTCTGTCGTGTTACCTCCTATTCGAATATGAATTGACATTTTTCAATTAATTGAAATGGCGTTTATGAAAGGATGCAATTTGTATTTTATATCTGTCCTTCGGGAAACAAATATTGGCACATCTATTGAAATTCGATTACTCTTTTTAAAAGTATTTGAAAAACTTTGAAAAGGTTAATTCATTTCACAATGATAACAGAAGTTAAGAAGAGAGTGAGATTATGGTAATTGTTTCAGTTCAACCGTAATGTAACAATAATTTATAATATAATAAATGGCTTCGCACTATACATATTGTGGTGAAGAACGTGAAATATATATATATTTCCATTTTAGCTCTATGGTCAATGTTTATTATTAAAATAGAAAAATCGATAATTCGATATCACACGGAGCTTTTAAGTTTTGCTATGAAAGATATCTAATAAAATCCATAAATTATCCCAGGTAATCCTAGGAATAAAACAGCCTTGGCTCCGGGTCACAGTCTCATGGATTGGATTAGATTGGGCTCTTCTGGGGTTGATTTAACTGGTGTCGGCGGCGTGCCTCGAGTCGTTACAATGGCTGAATTAGCCAAACATAACAAGGAAAATGACGCCTGGATAGCGATAAGAGGTTTGTAATTTTGTGTTTCTCAGAATTTTTATAAAAATTGTAATTTTTGTTATAACTTTCACGATTTCTTTCCAGGAGTTGTATTTAACGTTACACGGTATATGGATTTTCATCCAGGTGGAATTGAAGAATTAATGAAGGGCGTTGGAAAAGATGCAACTAAACTTTTCGAGAACGTAAGTCTTGTTTCCACATAGATGTAATTAAAAATATCGTCATTAAGTGACTCTCTTCACGTACTCGCAGATCTTTAATTGCAGGTTCACGCTTGGGTAAATTATCAAAGCATTCTTCAAAAATGCGTTGTAGGAAAACTTAGTCGAACCTCTTCGAATTCGGAAAATGCTCTTACTTTGGAAATGATTGTCCCTCCAACAGCCACGCCAGATCTTCCAAGTAAATAATTGTTTCTCAATATTATACGGATACATTTTTCAAAATAATATATGTGATAAGTAATTAACAATTTTATATTAATTACAGAAATGTCGAGTGAAAAAGAACTTGCTGTGAGTTCCAGTTCCGTTCCTAATGTTAAGCTGAATTGGAAACAAACAACTAATACGATCACTTTTTCGTACCAAGCCGTGGTTAATTATCCAGCAGCTAATTTTCAATTGACGAGATTGGGCGATTCACATATTCTTTTTAGTATACATTTTGGACATTTGGATAAAGATATCGTAAAGCACGAATTTCGATTAGCAGGAGATGTAAAATGGCCTCCTCATTGGGAAAGAAATCACGATACAATGGAGGTAATTTTAACATAAAGTTTCTTCATTTTTTTATCAAAATTTCTTTGCTTTTCTCGAAGTTTAAAATTGGTTTTAAAATTTTAGGTGGAATTTACATTTACGAAAAAGACTGGAACTTTGTGGAAATCTTATGGAACTCGATCGACGGATTACGAGACAAAAAATAATGTGCGATCGTATAAAGAGTACGAAGTCGTCAGCAACACTTCTCTTTGCAAAATGGTTCACTTTTTGATCCTAAGAGCAAAAGACTATTTGGAACTTGTTCCCATTGGTCGACATCTAGAAGCTAAAATGAATGTTTTAGGTGAGTGAAAAATGTGATATGTAAATTAAATTTTTCCTTTCCAATGAAAAGTATAATAAATGAAAAATGTGTAAGTGTAAAATCAAAATCCCCTTTCCTAATAGACTATGGTGTATTACTGAAATCTGAAGAAAATAAGATTATTCTCTCTTTGTACAGGAACTGAAGTTTCTAGAATGTATACACCTGTCCCGCCGTGCCTTCATCCTGAAAATATGGTGCCAAAGTACACGTCCGATTGTATATGTCTCATGATAAAACGATATCCCGATGGCGCACTCACTCCGTCCATGACTAGTTTACAGCCAGGGCAGACATTGACTTTGAGTTGTGGGTTAGGCACCTTTATAGTGGAGTCCTTTGACATGTTTTCCACAATTCATATGTTAGCTGCGGGTACTGGTTTGACTGCAATGCTGAGTATTATTCAGAGAGCGCTTTGTAGACGTAGTGTGTGAGTTCTCACATTTTCCTTTTCATCGTACTTTAAAACGATCTTATATGATCTTATTCATTATAAAAATTAGATTCAGCAACACTATAAAAACGATTCCTTTCTCTTTTCAGAGTCATGATAAATTTACTTAACTTTAACAAGAATGAGGAGAACATTTTCTATTCTTTAGAGTTGGAAAGGATTTCCTTAGATAAAAAGTAAGTTGCAAATTTTCTTATTAGAAAAAAAAAAATACTTGAAATGTTGAAAGAAATGTTCTTTTATATCTATTTCTTGTATTTAGATTGAAAGTAACTAACATTCTACTGCAACCTGATGATTCTTGGAGCGGTAGACGTGGAGAAATTTCTAAGGAATTATTGTCCGAATTAATTGGGAACATGGTTCCGCAAGCTTGCGTTTTTTCGTGTGGTCCTAAAGGTTTCATGCAATCTGGGAAAACGTAAGTCATTTGCTCTAATTTCTGATATTTTATTTATTTTATAATCCTGAACAACTTTTCACTCAAAATACTTGCAGATTTCTCTTGAGCCTTGGATGGAAACCATCACAGCTAAATGAATTTGATGACTAGATTCAGAAAAACAAGAGGAATAAGAAAAAAAAGGGACCTAAAAACTTTGTCACTGGCCCCGAATGGACTTGCACCAGGAATTTTTGAATTTATTAAAAAAAAATATTGTCGATTTAGGGCAGTAGGACAAATACCCAAAAATATTAAAATTCTAGTGATAATTCACTCAGGTTTTAATAGTAGCTTTATTCTTAATTTTAATAAACGCGAATCAGTTACTTTTAAAAAGTTAATGTGTTACATCCGACGATTCCAACTATTGAACTGCAAAAGTCAAATTAGTTCTTTTAAAAGACCTATTCATTTTTCAGTCTCCATTACTTCTAATTCTAATCAAGCGCTTACATAAGTAGCTAAATTCTAAATACCATTTGGAAATTATCACTTCATAGAGAAATAAATGTTACTAAAGTACCTGGAAAAAGTGCGGGAACACGATATCGCAAATAAACACGTAACTTTAATGGTAAAACGCAAAATTCGCTTAGTTTAGATATAGAAATAATGGAAGTATCTACTCGTCTCGAATTTCGGGACAACTAAAGTTTAGACGCCATTCCAACCTTTTTCCCAAAGTCCATTTTTTCGGGATGAGTAGATGCAGCCTTAAATAAAAGAAGGAAACAAAATTTGACAGGGTTGTCACTTTACCATATAAAAAAATTGTTTTTTAACTTTTAAGAAGTCTGAACGTTTAAATGTACAATGTTTTTTTTGCGCTACTAAGAAAGTACATAGAGTGAGAATTAAAACATTAACAATCGCAAAACTTTCTCTTGGTAATCAAGTACTCGAGAATTGTGGAATACATAATATTATTCTTGAGAGTACATAAGGAGAAGTAAAAAAATATTTCTAATGTAGATCGCAAGAAACTACAATAAAAATCAGAATTCTAATTGCCTATACATGTAGTATTAGGCAACATTGATGTAACAACAAGAATTCTAAAAATAGTTTTAGGTACATTGTACAAAATTGGGGATGCTATATAGTTGATTATTATACATATTCATAGATTGTGTGAAACTGTACATATATACATTTTGTATATATTTAGTGTAATGTGTGTGTTTTTTGTCATTGTACTTAAATGTTTAATAATTAAAAAACAAAAAGGGTAATTTTTGTGTTTTTATTTTGTATTGCTTCTCAACTTAAAATAAGTTAATTTTTTTGGATTAAAGCAAAAAGTTTCTGTTATCTATAATTTTATTCGAAGGGGAAATCCTGTATCCATTGGAATAAAACTTTCAGTCGTTGGGGAAAACTTTTTGTGTGAGGAAACTTGTTAATTTTTTAGCCATGAAACATTGATAAATCAATCACAAAACTTTTCTGATGGTAGAGTGGATAACGTCAGAATGGGTTTCGTTCAATGTCCAGAAATGATAAATGTGACTAAAACTTCAAAAAATTGAAGTACGAGCTGATTGATTTTAAAAAAATGTTGTTTTTTAAAGGTTCTGAGAGAGTAAAGTTTAGGGAAAATGTAACAGTAACAATATACTATAAAAATTAAGCATTTAAGCTAATTTTTACTTTACTATCCTTTTTTTACCTTCTTTGTGAACTGTTCTGTTTCGCTTTCTCATATATTTATCTTTCTCTAATTCATCCTTGTATTAGATATTCTATCTGTTTATATTTTGTTATGAATAAAAACATAAAATATGTGTATCCTTAAAACGAAGATCGATGTCCACTTTAGAAACCTTTTCAGCACTTGTATATGGTTTCTCTGAATCTTGGTTCAACGACCGATGAATGTGAATCTCCACAATGGTTTGGTTTTTTTGGAAGAGCCGATGCCCATCAGATTTTGGACTATCATGCCATATATGACGATTCCAGTATTCAGCTTCTTTTCTACAACTTGTTTGTGTGTACAATTGTACATATATGCATTGAGAGTTTCGTACCCAATTGTACCATTATTCCGATTCGAACTTGCAGCATTTCCTCTCGACAATATCCGTTTGAAAACTACTTAACTGCTTTATTAGTTTCTCACAAATTGGATGCTATGCTTTCATTATGGGGAAAAATTTCATTTGATTTTCGTTTTAATAAATAGAATTTTAAATAAAACCCACTTCAATAATCAGTAATTTAATAAAAAAAGGCAGATGATGATAATAGGCAGAAACATTTACAGGAAATATTGATTATCTTGATATTCTTATATAAACTTCCCCAATGGTCAATGCTATAATATCGAATGCATTTTCCTCAAACTGTAATTATTTTTTTGGTTTTTTGAAAAACAAAGTAGGTAGTTAGGACCAACCATTTTTAATGCAGAAATTGTTATTTTTGACACATGTATTATATTTATCATATTTATAGCTCAATTTCTAATCCTATCAAAAATGTGATACTTTGGGGAAACAAAAGAAGCCACTTTCTGATAAATGGATGCGGAGACAGGCCCATTTAATGTGTATCATGGCAAAAAGTAAACGAGTACGAAGAGTCAATGGACAGATAGATATATATACGGAAGTAAATGGTATCCAGAAAGGGGAGCAAAATCTGAAGATGGTGAGGACCAAAGAGAAGGGGATGTTGGACGTTCCCAGGGGAAGGTACGAAAGGGATGCTGTGAGCATAGCAGTTTCAGTCGCGCGACTGCTCTCGACCCGGACAGTCGATTGAGTAGCTTTCTATTTTTTTCAATTAATTCACAATACGTGAGTTTTTCCTTTCCTCAAATTAATCGCGCTTTAATTTAATTTCATCAAATTTTTTTCTTAAAAGAAGACATAAGGTGACTTGGAACTTACCGAAATTATCTAAATGAAAGTTCCCTCTCCCTTCCAAAAAAAAAAACGTAAGAAATTTTAATTTAATCTGATGGGAAAAATAAATATCGTGTTTATATAAAATGTTCAGAATAATCTTATGCAGTATCAATGTTAAATCTACAAGTCGAGCTACAAGTGAATAATGTTAAAAAGATTTTGGTTATTAAACCTCTTTTTAAAGATTATTCCACTCAAAAAGAAATGCTCGAAAATTAATATCAAAATGTACTATTTGAAATTTACATTTCTAGATGATTTTGAAGTTTTCGAAAAGCTTTTCTTAGTTGAACAGTGCATTATGTCTAAAGCAAAATACATAGTTTTAGTCCAGCTGGTAAAATTTCCAGTCATGCCTCGAGTTCGTTCATCTGTGATGGTCGTCCACTCTACTGTAAATTGCTCGAACGAATTTTATTTAAATCATGGAAATCTGTGAATACCAGCTCCGAGCGATATTTTTTCTATTTTTTTAATAAAATGTATTACTACGCAATGTGCGTTTTAACCATAAACGTACCTATCGGCTGCCTCAAATATTAAGAAAGTAATTTTAACAATTTAAATTTCCACTCACGCTTTACGATAGATCTATTATCGATGGTATCAGCCACAGGGTTATGAAAGTAAATGGTAAAAAAACTTTACGAGATCGTCACACCACGCATGTTACATTACCCTCAAGCGGCAATTTAAAACCGCGCTGACATGAAACGTCGTTAACGCAATGTAATTACGAGGATAATTGCACGAGAGGAAAAAGCCAGCACCTCCAAGTTGTTGAAATCTTCAACCTTTATTTTTTTCACAATGTCAAAAGTGCCTCTAAATTTAATTGCAAAAGTGGCGATAAATTTACACGGGAATGTAATTTTTATCTATTCAGTTTTTATGTTCTGTATTGATTTTTAATTCATATTATTTTTCAATTTTTATTTATTTTTCTTATTCTACTTTTTAGACTACAATTGAAACATATGCGGTTTATTTACAGAACAAATATCTGTTTCCAACATTCGAAAATTGGATGAATCAACAAATTTTATACACATATTTATGTTAGGAGAAAATGTCTCCAAGAGAAGCTTTAACAGACTAAATTATTAAATAGAATATCAACAAAAAATTGCTCGTTAGTTTATGGTTCGCTTTTTCTTGATTTTCAGAAACTTTTCACTATTTTTACATTTAAAATTCAATAATTAAAAAAATTATGACTACTCATTGTACAACTTGAAACGCACACTGTCATATCACGATACTTTACGATGTTTTGCGTATGTACTATGATAGAAAACATTTTTGTAAAACGTAGACGTTCGTAAGCCCTATATAATATATGAATTGCCTGTTCAGAATAAATTTTACCAACATGCATGGAAAATGCAGCGTTAGGGAGTTTTATCAAAATTTAATGCATTTCCAATATTTACCGGATTGCGTGTTCTTATTTCGGGTCGCAGTTTTCGTTCGAAAGCACACCTACGCGTATACCTACAAATCCGCATTCAGCCGAGAAAAACAATCCCGCAGGATGCGAAACTTATGGTAATGCGACTTTTACTATACGCTACACGAAAATATAAAAAATAAACCTCAGAAGCTAGAAAATTTTACCAGTTTTCATTATATAAGTTGACAATCTCTCTGAATAGTAATTTTAGAAGCATTATTATTATATATACGTATACTCGCTCTCTCAATTTAAATCAATTATTTAATTTTATTTTTAATGTTTTATATCTACTAGTGACAACAAAAAAGGTCAGTACCTTATCAGAAAAATTTGACGCACTTTCAATTTAAGGCTTGTTTTCCACTTTACATCGATACATTACTGCAGGGTGTTCATATTAAAGTGAGAATGTTTTCACTCTCATGTCGCATCACGACAAGAAAATTCTTATTAAAATTCGTGTGAAGCATATGCCTCGAGCGTCGGAATCTGTGTCCAAAAGCACTTGGAAATGTTTTTGAATTACACAATAAAAGCTGTAAGGGATTAACATATTCGTGAGATGTGCTTTATTATCTACTAAAAACACAATATACGTTTTTCTTTTAAAAAAATTTCTTTTGAATATATAAATGAAATAACAAATTACAACGTGAAAGAAAGCCTAAAAGATATGAAAAAGATCTTTATTAAAAAATATGCATTTTGAACCTAGATTTCACGATACGAGAGGGCTGATTTAGACTTTAGTCAGTAAAACCTTCCTGAGCTACCTTGAATGAAAATAGCCTTTCGTATGCATCGAATTGCTTCTCGGTCACTAGTTACGAATACGTGAGGTGCAGAGCAGGTTGAAGGAATTTTGTGCCTTTGGAATGAATTTCGCATAAAGTATATGATGATAACACCTACAAACTTTGCATTGCGTCTGTGTACATTTATGTACATTTTTATTTTCATAAGAATATTCAACTTTTAAATAAACATGGTGCAATTTTTGTTATATGCGATATTCATTTAGGAAAGATATCAAAATAAAGAAAATGGGAATTAAAATTCTGTTCACGCAATATAAAATTGATGAAAAACATATACTGGCCTGCAATATCGGTTTGCTGAAAAGTGATTTATGATCAAGATAATTATCACAGCCGTCATCAATAGTGTTTACAGATGAAAATCAGTCATGCGTGTTGTCATGCATTTACCTTGATTAATACCATTTTAGTAGATCACACAGTAATTTCATCACTAATTTACTCAGTACTTGCACACAAAGGAATCTATACTCCAGATCTGCTCATCTCTCTAATATATTACGTTAATTATATGAATGTAATATGCAAATTACCACAATCCCGTCTAAGTTCATTAATTAATGGCGACCTGTCTACATTGCATCTTGCAAACAATATGAAATTTATGCAGGAGTCGAATTTACTCCAGATGACTTACCCTATATATATATATATATATTCAAAGGTCACTCTAATGAAAACGTCACAAAATTTAAACTAGTTTCTTCAAAATAGATACATTACTGAAGAAAAACAGTTAAACTCAAAAGATACTTTTATATAAAAAATACGTAAAAATAATACTAAAGCTTGTTCATAAGAATATATTGGGAGAGCCTGGAATTCCAAATCGGAAAAATTTTATACACGTTTCTATGAAATTGCATAAGTCACATTTAACGAATAAATGCGGAAATTACATTTCACTTTTTCTATTTTTTATATCTCTGTCTCAATGTCTTCCCCCCATCCGATAACATATTTTCATCTCCATTCACTTATTGGCAACCATCCAATTCATAAAATTCATTGAAGACATTAAATTCCTGGTGAAACTGAAATTTCTTTATTTATTGTATATTTTAACGCGACAACTTGATCTTACACTCTATTTTTTGTCAATTTTCATTTGAGACAATGCGAAAAAACGTAAATTTTTTTTCTTTTCTATGTACTTTAGCTTTTTACATATAATTTTACTATCTCAACCAGTACTCTAATAAAACTTTTCAAAGGAAAAAGGTTTATACCTGTTTCCGGAAGTTAACCTAAGCACGGACAAAGATTTTATTTTGCACTTTTTATACTCTAGGGGTCTTTAAATTATATCAGGTAATGAACATTGCATAAGGTGATCATTTGATAGAGAAGAAAATTTCGTGCTTGATCAATCTTCACAGGAAAAACGGGGTAATGTTTACGTTATATAAATTTCGAAGCGGATACATGATCGTGAATCTTCCATATTGGTTTTACCCGGTTTACTAGTGTTAAAATGATTTCCTTTTTTACGGATAAAGGAAAAACAATGATAACAGAAATTTTATCAAATTCGTTTATAATAAAGTAGCAAGTACTTGACTTTAGAGTAGGAGATATATCGTTTCTGACTCGAAGCATTCATTCAAACTGGTCTTTCAATTCCATTAAATGCAAGATGCGACATTAGAGAGACATCGGAAATGTTGAAAATTAAAAAGGCTGTTTCATGATCGTCGAATAAATGAGAAATGAGCAATCCCGAGGACGAGGAAAATATTTTTGCATTTAAGATCTTGTGCTCTACTTCTTTCAAAGATGATGGCGAAATAAACAACCAGTTGGGGGTATTAAAAAAAAAGAAATAGGCTAGTGGTAACAAGGCGAGCTTTTTTAATTAAAATTATCATTTTGCTTCCTCATAGAGGAAGCTTTGTGGCGGTGACAAAATCCAGTTTCCTAAAAAAGGTTTTTTTCAACATATTTTAATGTCAATATATCTAACATGATGTCCTGAAAAATTGTCCGGATGTGTGTGTGTGTGTGTGTGTGTGTGTGTGTGTGTGTGTCACGATCCAGCAATTTCTTGAAAACGCGTAGAGATAAATTGATGAAATTTTGCATAGTTATTTCATTATACACCTAGTTGAATTTCTTACAATGGTTTAACAAAATATTTAATTTTACAAGTTTTATGTACTTTTATAATTTTCTTAAAATTCATTTTTTCACTATAACTTCTCAAATAATCAAAATTCAAAGATGATGTAAGGAAAACGTAGATTCCTTGTGTCGAAACGAATCGATTGACCTATATTATTAATGCATTTCATTAAAAAATAACAAAGTTATGGTTAATTGTATTTTCAAAAATTAATTTTTCGACTATAACTTTTCAAATAATCAAAATTTTGACTTGACGTAAGGAAAATAAATGTTCCTTGCATCGAGACGAATCGATTGGTCTATAATATTATTTTATTTCATTTCATTGAAAAATAAGAAAGTTATGGTTTTATTTAATTTAAAAAAATTAGTTTTTCAACTATAACTTCTCTAATACGCAAAATTCGAAGCTGACGTAAGGAAAATAAAGGTTCCTTGCCTCGAGACGAATCGATTGACCTATAAGATTAATGCATTTCATTGAAAAATAAGAAAATTGTGCTTTATTGTAATTTCTGAAAATGAATTTTTCGAATATAACATCTCAAATAATCAAAATTTAATGTTGAAGTAAAGAATAATTAATGCTTCCTCTATGAGGAAGCAAATCATATTTGCTTACAGGAAGCAAAGTGCTCATTGAATGAGCACAAAAGTTGATACAACTTCACAGCTAGTTTTTTGTTGTAAAACGAGATCTAAACCATGCTTTCACAATAGTAAAAATATTATTTTACTCTCTTAATCTGAATTAATAAAAATTTGACTAATGGAATTTGTAGCCTTATGTTTGAGTACTGAATTAGTAATTTTTGCATTTTCTACTAAACGAAATAGTAAGTTATATATTACCAAAGTAATTAGTGAGAACAACTTACTAATTTATTTAGTAGTTTCGCACTTACTTATTGAACTGTTCCAAATGAATTGTTCTTCGAACATCTGTATTTCAAAACGCATTTATAT
This sequence comes from Synergus gifuensis, assembly GCA_904066015.1. Taxonomy (NCBI): domain Eukaryota; kingdom Metazoa; phylum Arthropoda; class Insecta; order Hymenoptera; family Cynipidae; genus Synergus; species Synergus gifuensis. Next base: position 848,949 of record CAJFCO010000141.1, read on the forward strand.
ATATATATATATATATATATATATATATATATATATATATATGCACTCATACATGTAATCGTTTAATCTTTTACAATATACGCAAGCATTCGATATTTGCAACTTGAGGTGATAATTCAAGTAAAATTCTATAAAAAGAGGCAGTCGTTTTTCACGGTTTCTGGTTAAAGCGTTGCCATAGAACGTTTCCCTTTGGCGATAGCCCGACGTCCACTGTTGCCAATACAAGCATATTTTATTTCTTTCGTGTAGTGGTACATTTTTAAATATCATTATCGTATTTTTCAGAATATTCATTCTTGCTTTGATAAATTTCGTTTATGCATGTGTGTAAATATATGTATATCAACATTTTGTCACATAAATTCACTGCTATTTTATTTGCCGCGGATACGTTATCACGAACTCTAAAAATCCTTCAAAACGTACGGTTTTCCAAGTCAATAATAATTTTAAAAATATGTATTTCCATATGTAACACATAAAAGTAATAAAAATGCTATAAAAAATTTTAAATTCCACTATTCAAATATGCAAGTTCGGAAAAGCAAATATTAATTTATGAAATTTTATTACATATTCATTTTTCCCCATTTTTATTAAACAGTATTCGACATATTTTATCCTGCTGCAGTGCAGTTGACATCAAATGAAATGTGAGTAATAGTGCAGAAGTCAACTACACACAATTTACGGAAAAGCTTGCCTTATTCAGTACAATATTCCAAAGCATTATAGGACTCTCAAATCCATTCCGAAAGAAATAATATGTAAATTTCAATTCATATAAGAATTGTATTTAGGAATTTATGTGACAAAATGTTGATATACATATATTTACATAGATGCATAAACGAAATTTATCAAAGCAAGAATGAATATTCTGAAAAATACGATAATGATATTTAAAAATTCTAATTATAAAAAACAATAAAGAATTGGAAATAAATTCCGCAATTGTATACCGATAATCTCCAGGTAAGGCGGAAGAGCGCAGCATTTGTCGTGCGAATTAGATCCACTGACAGATACAAATCTTAAAGAATAGATATACCGGGTTCTCGTGACCTGAGAATATAAATTTCTCAGTCGGTGCCAATGATTCATTTCCGTCTTTATATAAAGGGAAGGATCTTGAATTTTTTGCAGACAGCAGCAAAAGGCCAATACTAAGATGTCCCTCATGTCTAGTAATAAATAAAAAGCCCAGAACCAGAGCACGATGCTTGACTTAAGCCGTTGAAATATGGTCTTCACAGAGGGGATATAGAAGACGCCAATTAGTTACCGTTTCTAGCTATTAATTACCATTAACCCGGGAGGCATGAAAAGCTACCAGGAATCTCTTTTCTTTCCAATATCCCGTAAAAAACAAATGTTAAATAATTGATTAATTATTTATTAGTATTATAAAGGTAACTCGACTCACAGTTACCAGTCCTGGCGCGGTACTGAAACTTCCACCTGACAAATCACAAATCACTCACACAAATTGAACTTCATTTTAAATTTAAAATTTCCATTAGTAATGAATATTAAAAATATACTGACCCACTTTACTTATAAAGCAAGCAAAAATTGTCCTTAAATAACTAAAATATGTATTAATAGAATACAATCAGGGAAATCTCTGCAGCTTTTCTTATCATCTCTTCCGCTCTTTGGCGACCTTCCCAAGAAATGTCAATGTATTGTTAGACCCAAATATTTTTTGTCTCCTCGCTTCCATTTCATCCACTTGGTTTGGAATCAATTTTGAACCAGGAAAAAAAGGTTTACGTGATTTATGGGTTGCACTTTACTGGAAGAAAAGAAATGAATTTTCACCCCAGTACCTTGTCAAGCATTTCCGCGTTTCTATATCTTCTTAATTTTTTTTTGTTTTTCACGAAAAATAGATTGAAGGAAAGTTATTAACTATTAAATCCTTAATTGCCTTAAAATTGATAAACTTTAATTAGATTATTATCATAAATATTTTATATATTACAATTCTATATATGTGTTAGAAATGATAAAAAATCCTAATTCTAATCCCATGTATGTAATCATATAAAGTGATATCGAAGCAAAATACCGAATAGCTTTTACTGCCCAATTATTCAACATCGCATGTAATTTAGTATGATACTTTTATGAGACCGGAGAGTATTGCCAATCCGTGTTGTAAAACGCTTAATCCCTACACGACGGATGTGCGTCAACAGTTTATTTAAGCCATCATAAACTTACAATTTAAGAGATAGTATACTTGTGTATTATCAGCACTTTCACCGAATAATGGAAAAAGTTGATCAAAAAGTGTTCATAAAGATGAAGATAAAAAGTTTTATTTTCGGTATTTTATTATCGTTATTTTGTTTTTGGTTGTGAGATGTGTAAGATTATAAGATTTTATTTGCGGGAAGATTGATGATTAAAAGATGGTTTGTGAAAAATTGCACTTGGCGACGATTCTCAACCGCGCATCTTGATAAATTGATGTGTAGAGGTAAGAAGTGGTCGGAAAAAGTAAATTCTAAATCGTTGTATATCGTAAGCCTTGAAAAATGTCTTATAATACTTTGCTTCTAACATAATAAGTTTTTTCGTTAAGTATGTCGTGATAAATTTAGTTTGAATAAATCATTATTTATCAATATATTACTCTGAAATCCTTTAAAAATCCTTGAAATTTCTTAAAAGAACATAAAATATAAATCGCTTAAAATCCAATTTCATAAGATTCCTTGCCATAATTTTACTGCTTAGGGCGTCAAAGTCGTCAAACTGCGCGTTAATTCGGGCCTGTTTATCAATCCCGCAACACATTTATCATAAATAAATGCGATTTTCGGATGAGAAAATACTTATGTTCGCCTTCTTTTTTCGCTTGATGGCAATTCACTTTCTCAAATCTTCATCTGTAATTCTAACATTCGATTATGAATCTATGAATGATGAGGGTCTCTCATCTGCCCCTGCATGGGCAGGAATTGTTAGAGAGCAAAATAGCGTTGCGAGTATAGAGCGTCTCTAGAAACGTTTTGTCTGTTCGTTTAATAATTTCTTCGATTTGTTCTCTTAACGGGACAGAGCGAGAAAATTCTATACGCAATTCATTTCTGAAGAGGCTCATCAACTCAAGAGAGGTTTTATTTTTCGCTTCTACTCGCACTTTAACATTTTTCATTATATTGTCCTCTCTTATAGCTCTTCCTTTTTCAATATAACTGAAATTAATCTCGAACTTTTATTGACATCTGTATTAAAAGTGAAAGAATCTCAACTGCAAATTATTTTCTTTTAATTACACAACTCACATCCGTTTTATAAGTTAATTTATAATGATTATGATAAAAAATTGTTTCTTTACTCCCTAAATTTGAAACAGTAAAAACTCACTGATTCACAGTAAAAGTGGAA
>CAJFCO010000141.1:852753-868638 GCA_904066015.1 Synergus gifuensis
TTTCAATATTGTAGAATTAAATAAACGATTTAGTTGAAATAGGAATATATATGCCCTCAGCAGCCACTTATTTGTCTGCAGGTGTCGTGAATTTGACTTTCTTTGTAATATAGCTATATTACAAATGCCTGCAAATTGATGTGATAAAATATGTTAAAATGGTGTTTTTGTTGTCCACGTTTATTAGTGATTTTTGTCAATTTTAAAATTATTCGCTGATTATAACATTTAAAATTAAGTATCAAAATGAGCGATCTCTTTGTAAGGAATATTCTGACAGAATGGAAACTGGAAAAGTACATCCCAGCATTGGAAGGTTAGATTTACACGATATGTGTCAAAGATCTTTCTTGTATTCAGCTTTATCTCTCTTTATCTCTGTGCCAACTATGTATAATGTGTTCGTCGACTATATGATATCGCCAGAACAGTTAAAGTTGTCAAAGATATTCACTTTGGCTGGCATAAGGATATTCCTATATTCCCTCGTTCGTTTCCAGCTATATGTTTAGCTATCATAAGGAAAAACTTCCCTGCCATTGCCACACTTTTTTTTTCGTGTATAAGTGAAATTTAGACCGATTTTTGTAAATCTTGGAAATGATATCCAAAATGATCAATTAATTTAGTATCAAGATACAATCGGCACTCAGGTTTGGAGTTTTGCTTAATCTGCCGGATTGTGGTATTCAACGTAGTCTCTGAGCGAGCAGCAATTAGGCGAGAATCGTCAGGATATTCGACGGAGTGCCTGGAAATTAATCCCACGGGATAATAATCCTCCATTTACGCTTACGGCCGCGGTAATCGCTCCGATTTCAAATTTCGCGGAACCCACCGCCGGCAAAGCATGCCTACGATAAAATCCAACGTGCTCAGATTACATATGACCTATATCTCTGCAAACGCGCAGTTATGGACAATAAATTCTGCTTAGTTTTAAATATTACTTGAATTTCGTGCGCGTGCTAAAGCGCGCGCGCCTTTATCACTAATTTATGCTTATGATAGTTTTTAAAAATCTTATGTTACAATATATCTTAATCTTCGAAATGATTCCAAAATATTTGTTTAAGTATTTTAGGAGTTTGCGGGAGATTTAATTAAGAGAATTTAAGAGAATTCAAAAGATTTAAAAGGAATTCAAAAAGATTTTTAATTAATTGAAAATCTTGGAACTCTTTTTTTGATTTTGATTAAAGATTAGTCATTTTATCAGAGTGGCCGTTTTAGACATATTTCCGTTACGTTACCAAAATAAATTTTGAACGTGCAGAGGCTCCAACTTGTTCTGTAAGTTAGGCACAGTATCCTGAGTGCATTGGGCGTGACATTTCCTGTGAAACATATAGCAGTAAACTTGTGAAAAATATAGGACTTGAGCTTTTTGATGCAACTTTAATGTTACTTTACTTTCAGACTAAGGCTAATGCGACTTACTTGGCGCCTCATCTTTTCCGATAAATTTTTTATAAGTAGTTTTTATTACGGAATAGAATGGATTATTTTCCTTACACTATGAATTTTTAAATATTTTCAATTATTTAAATTACTTTAAAGTTGACAGGTGTTCTTAAAATTTGATTTTACTAGAAATTTGTAGTCTTCGTGTATTTTATATTAATTTTTCCCCTTCAAATTATTTCTTTATTTTTTGAAGGTTTTATTACAGCGAAGGGATGAAAAGCAACTAAACCAATAAAGAATATTACTTTTCAAGCTACCCTAAAGTATTTCACTATAAAAGACGACATTATATTAATTTTTGAATAACTTGCTGTACACGATGAGGCACTTGAACTATAAAACATAAAACGTTCGTGAATGCATCGTAACCCATAAATCGGCATCTGCGGCACATCTACAATGTAATATACAACGAAGTGCAATTTAAGACCTTCTTGATGTCGGTAAAAGCATACTAACAAGTCTACCCCTTGAACATAAAAATAAATCTTAGGCTAATATTTTGATTTACCTTATTAATCTTATACAAGAGTTTTTTATTATTATTTTTCATGTTATCGAACAGCTCTGAAACCGTTTATGAACCACCTTCTCTAAAAGTGATATCTAGTTCAACAAATTAGACAAATCAAGAAAAAAAGTTATTCTCAATTCGAAATGAAGTTATAGTTAAACTCGAACGAATTTAAAGTTGAATAATTTAGTATATTTTAAAAATTCTACGACTGTTTATATAATTAAAAAAATTTTTAACTATTCTTCTATCTGCTTCGACGTTCGTGGCCTCTTTGATTATCCAGATCGAAGCTTTCTTTTTTCGAGTCCACGACTTTTAAAATCCGGCTCGTTTTTGTAAAACCTTTTTACTCGATATAGCTCGAAGATTTAGGCGAAGCGGAATTAAACCACGAGTTGAAACCAGCGTAGCTAAAGGTCTTTAAAAGCTCGACTCTACTTTGTGGAAAGGGGAATAAAAACAGAAAGCGATAAAGAGGAAGAAATTTCGAAGCCCTGCTATAGAGAGATCGTATAGAGAAGAAAAACATTTCGAATTCAATACGAATATATATATATATATATATATATTCATTGGAACGATTGAAATGATTTGCATAATGTGAACGTAAATCATATTCAAAGAATTTCTTACCCCTTGAGTTAAATGATAAGAATATGCACTTAAACGTCTTAAAAGTCAAAGATTTTCAATTTAAATGCGTTATTCTTAATCATGTCTCACATCTTTTCTGAATCAAGTATATTCAATTGAGTGCTTTTAGTTTCTTTCTTTAAATTTATATGAATGCATAATTGTTCTAATTTAAAGAAAATCTATTAATATCGAAAATTAAAGGTGCACATGGGATGTATCTATACTTCAGAGTTGTATTATCTTTATAGATATATGAAAAACGAAACAAAAGCATAAGTAAGTAAAGCAGGAATTGACGAGTTCCTGGGGGACTTGTTCTCGTCTAGGTGTACAACTTCCCATCGATGATCGAGACGTCCCACATGATTTTCGCAAATGTATTGGTTGCATAGCGTCATCCACATGCAACTTACACATGTATAAAAATATCGATATTTGTAACAAGGTTACTTACATTGCTACATAAGTGCTTCGGGCTGTAAGGGAAAAAGGGCGCAGAAATATTCTCAGCAGTTTTTGTAGTCGACGTGTTCTATCGTCCTCTTTTCCGCGACTTTTTCATGAATATCTTTTCCAAGTTATAAAGATAGACGTTGAAATATGAGAATTATAACTTTCCGGCTGAAAATTTGTTAGAATGTTTGAAAGTCATTCTGATGAATTTATTCAGATTTCAAGTGGAAAATAGTTGAAATTTACTGGAAAGTTCTTTGAAAAGTAACCGAATTTAATCAAAATCTCATATTTCCTTTTTTCAACCAGCCATTCAATTAAGAGGAGGATGCACCCAGTTTTATTATAATAACTTTAGAAATATTGCCATTTTTCACTAAACATTTGTGCATTTTAGAATATGATTTTGATCAAATCCCTCTTTACGAGTTCTATAGTTCAACCTCTATTCCAAAGCTTCTCTGATATGAGGTAGCAATATTTGAACTAATATTTGAATTTGAGGAATAATATATACTTGTAACATTCAGCTCTAATTTATATGTGAATATCTGCACTCTGCGTTAGTAATCGATGGATGATATTCATCGTCAAAGATTAGATAGCAGAGAAGTAGCGATATGCAATCTTCATATATGAGATTATTCGCATAATCGGAGGGATACACCAATAGGATTATTTTAAAGACTTTTGAATGTCCTGGGACTACGCCAGACAGTCATTTAAAGTAACTCCAAAGACTCTATTTCAGACGCTAAGATGTCGGACGAAAATAAGAGACCCTTCGCCATTTGTGAGCAATAAAAATCAACGACACTCTTCGAATTTCCACATTTTCGAACATTGAATCGAAATGCTCATTCAACTTGATAAGTCCTACCCATTTGCAGGATTTGAGACGCGTCTGATTTTAGGAGAAACGTCACTTGAGTGGAAGAGATCAGTGAAGAGTTTTCTTTGCTGGAAAAAGGAGGAAAAGATTCGATTTTGCAGAATAAAAAGTAGATTTTTGAATTCTAGAAAAATATTTTGTTAAATATTTAGATTTTAATACCTTATTTCGATTCAAATTTAGAGATTTGGAAATGCAGTAATGGACTATTTGCATCTGTTAAATTATGGGTGAATTACATTCAAATTACATATTTACGATCCTCATTTACTGTTTACTCTCAAACTTGCCTGTATTGGCACTCAACAGACTTGCAAATAACGACTGCAGATCGGTTTCGTTGACATTGTATGTGGACAGGACATAGCATTTTGTGAGTCTTGTGCAAGATGTATATCATAATTTCTACTCTTTCACGACATAAATACTTTGGCCGAGTGATTATATACATTTACAAATCAATTACTTTAGATAATCAATAAGAAAAGAACTTCTCTTTTCAGTTACACTCTTCCTAATATCAGGAAACTTCGATTCAAGAATAATGGAATAACTGACTGGCTTTCCAATATAACGTGAGTTCACTTTTAATTTTTAAACACATTTGATCACTTAGTATGTATTAAAATATTATCAGTCTAGTGCTCAAAGAAAAATTCCTTTGGGGAGTGTTTGACAGAATGAATCATTTGCTATTTAATGTACTTTGAAATTTCTAGCCTGTATTTTCCTACCTCAATATTTGTACATCTGTTTGGAAACCTTTTTCTTACAGCTTTCTAAATTTTATGTTTTTACAATTTTATTAGTATGCACGTTTTTAAGTAATAGATTTAGCATCTTTCCATCCGTTATTAAGGAAATTATAACCATGGTCAATCGGCCCATCGGCACGTACAACATTGAGTTAATCCTCCCCCAATAAACTTAGAGTACGGACAGCCCGCATCGGTCTTACTCATTATTTCAGAGACGATCCAAGGTTACCTGTACTATACTAATAGCTTCCGAATTCAGATACTCTGTACCTTTACCTTTTTGACAATCTTGAATGTAGCACTTAGGTTTAGCAAGGGCTTCGTAGGTCAGTCTAAAACCATCCTTGACGAGAGTACGATCGGGCTTGAACTAGTACCCTGTTTCGCGTACTTAGAACATTCTAGTTTTACCACTCACTTGTAACTTAGTCTCTAATTTAATTTTGAATAAACAAATTTATATGAATGATACAGTTTAATATAGCACCTTTACCCGTGCAAACAGGGAGTAAAAATTCAAAGGATTAGCAGATATTATGTGAAATTGAATAATAATAGTTTTCATATGCATATACATATGTGATTTATTAAGGGACCATCAAACTATCTTTGCGCTTTTGGTTATGAGTAAACTTGAGCTGAATCGGATTAAAACTTCCTATGCCCTAGAGGCGGTTATGCAAATGCAAGAACTATAATAAACTTTACTCTCTTTCTCTTATTATTTATACATATACTAAGTTTAGCAAAGGATATTATAGATTATAGTGATTCCATAAAAAATTGAAAAACAAACTTTTGGTTCATTTAAATTATAAATAAATTATAAAAACAGTTGCTTTAAATATAAAAATTTTTATCACTGATTTGAAGTATCATTATTTTTATATCTCTTCTGTTATTACTTTTCATACTAAAATATATACAATCCACAGCTAAATCTTTATTGCCATGACTATAAATTTAGCACGTCAAATATTTCATGAATCACCCAACATAAAATAATAGTAAAATAAGGCAATATGTCATTGCAAGTCTCTCGATCCTGTTAGGAAGTTTTAATAAAAGTTTTGGTGAAGCTAATTAAGATTTCGCTACTATATCTATGTGCCTGGCATATTGCCGGATTACATTGACGTTAAAATATGGTGCATACACTATACTGAAAAATTAAGCATGAAAATGCAATCTAACATTGGAGAAACTATAAATTGGCATAATTATATCACACGTGTTTGGATCAACTTGAATGGATTTAACTTTGGTTCTTCTTTGAAGAAGGAAATTTGGATGCATGGCGTTTAGAAACATTATTAAATTTATGTAAGAAAGTAGCTAGAATATTCCTAATTAATTAAAAGCTATATATATGTTATGTCCAGCTGTGAATTATACATAGAGTAATCAAGAATTCTTGCAGAGTTCTGAACCAGTACATTTTTATCAAAATCAACGCCGGCTGCATTTTTATTTACGTATAATCAAGCTGCTCAGGAAATGCATTTATCTTTACAGAAACGTGCAGAGCTACGTAATAAGGAAAAATCAATTAAGTCAGCAAGTAACTACTGGAAATTAATCAAGCACTTGTTTGAAATAAACACTGAGACCCAGAAAAAAGATTAGTTTTAACAAATAGTCTTGATTTTAGACAAAAATGAACGTATATAAAATCTAGCTTTAAGCCAAAAAACAACTGTAGCAAAAGTAGACTTTATTATATATTTCCTTCTGATAACTTTGTTATTCTTAATTCAATAATATGTATAATAAATAATACGGAGGCTTCTGTTTCCTCTATTGTGGTTCTCTTATACATTTTACTGTGGTTTTTTTTTTTATATTTGGGGATTTTTTGTTAGAAGCATAGTGTGCTTGCAAATCTATTTTTCAGAAAAGTAAAATGTGAAAGGCACTTATATTCACTCAAGATGTTATTTCTCCGTTTTACCTTCCCTTTGAGCCCTTATTCTTTTATCTTTTCTCGCTTCAACCTAGTTGCTTTTTTTCTTGTGGTTTCTTTTCTTTCACGATACTTTGCTGCTGTTACGCGGTCTTCAAACAGAAACATTCAGTGCAATTAGTTTTACGAGCATTTACGCCTTGTAGGTGGAAACCCATGCCTTTAAGCTCTTTCACTTGTCGAATACACGTATATAGTTACAGTGAGCTTTAAAAATGACGGGCTACAAATAATAAAATTGCTGATCTGGCCGGGGCGTCGCAATTCATCTTGATTAGATTCACGTACATCGTTAGAAGAATACTATCGAACATTTCGACGGAACATGCAATTTCCGAGGTTCCCGTATTACTTTTATTTCTTATTTTAGTTGATTCATGATTGGAAAACGTCGAAATTAAAGATATATCAACTGTACTGTTTAAAAAATTGAAATCTATAGATGAAGTTTTAAAATGAAGTTTTTAACATGAAGTTATTAACATATGAAGTTTTTAACATGAAGTTCTCAGACATGAGAAGTTTATATATTAAGTGGTTGGGGCTGAACGGGTTTAACTATAACCGCAGAATCGTCATGTGGGAAGGATGGTCTAAGTTTCGAGTCCGAGGACATTTCGACAAATTTCTGTAGAAACTTTTGGGAACATAAATTTTGGAAACTTGGCTGACTCTAAGTAGCAGCTACAGGTTGACTCTCCCTCACTCTATCTCTCTCTCTATCTCTCTTTGAGCTCTCTAGCGTAGAACAATAGCTTGTAACTAGGAGGAAAGCTGAGTATTCACGTCATCCAAGATGTTAGGCTACCAGCATTCCTTTGTTATCTACTTGCTTCTCTCCGGATTTCCGCTCGAATCTTAGTCGTCCCTTATCTAAGTCGACAGATTATCCAAAGGGCGCTGAGGATCAACTATAGCCAAACTAATACTTGAATTACGTGCCATAACATTGCAAACTTTGACAATCAAGTATAGTCTGTAATTTACCTCCGTTTCATACAGACGGAGGTAAATAGCCTAATAGATATATGTATAGCGAAAAAAATGTATTTCGTAAAATCCCTTTGTAATTTTGTATCTTTTTGTATTTCAATATTATTAATATTATCAATGCAATGTTTTCCGCGTGCTATAGTGCGCGTATAATATTGCTAGTTCTAAATAATAAGAGATTCACATCTCGCAGATTTTTGTTTAAGAATTGTTTAAAAATAAAGCTTTTTAAGTTATCCTTAGTTTATTCAGAGTTATGAAAAATATTCTGAATAGAAGGCAGGTACATACAATGAAATTGACTACGATTTCGTGAAAAGTAGAGATAAGTACCCTCAGCCGCAGACGATGTTGAACCATAATCCCGCTCTCTCTGGTAATACCCAATTGAATTTTCTTTATTCGAGTCAGGTTTTTGCCATCCCGAGCATAAAGTAGATCATTTTAGTTCTTTAAATTAAATTTTAATGCATTAAAATAAAATGATTAAAATTTCCATAATGGAGCACAGTAAAGATGTACCTATTGTGTGTATCAAACATACTGTGTATCGAATTTTAAAGTTGTGTTAATGTGTTCAGTAGCCACTACAATAAATAATTGTAAATTTTTCATCTAGTGGTTTTTCGGTAACTTCTAATATTTATATCGAGAACATCTACAATTCGGGATTGTATTTACATATATATTACTAAAGTCGAAGCGTAACTTCTAGCATTTCCAAACCAAAAAATCACCTATATATCTAAAATTTAAAATATTTATTATAACGGTTACTAAATACATTCTCATCGAGTACATATGAATTTTCCTATTTTTTCTTAACTTAAAAAACAAACAAAGATGAACCAGATTCTACAAGACTGCGTCTTGACCTCAGAAGTCAGCTTCAACTTTAGTTTGGTAGACTAACTTAGAATTTACACGAAGAGATGCAGCAAATTAGCAAGAACCCACTTGCTGGATTAAACGACCAAAGCTTCACGGTATTCCGAAAGTTTGAATGTACGAGAAACTATTCTCGAATTCTATACTTGGTAACCTCCTGTCAGATCAAAAACTTTATTTTATAAAAATGTTGGACCGTAAAAAGCAAAAAAAAAATATCTAAATGATTCCCCTTACATTCACGGAGAAAACTGTTCAGTAGATCTCACTGTAGCAAGGGTATATTATGGACAGACACAGCTAAGCTGTTGGATTTACTAAACGTTGAGTAAATTTACCAATAGCGTTTAGTAAATTTTAACCATCAAGTATAGTTATTCTTACGATGTTTTTAGTCCTTCTTACGATATTTTAACCAACTAAACGGAAATAATTGCATCTACTATAACAGTTTTCTCCGTGTTGGAGAGAGTCCCACTAAAAGCCTTACGTAATTAATGCTGGACGCTTAATTCCTTATCAAACTATTATCGTTCTCGATTGTTTCAACAGAAGGTCTCTTTTGTTCTCTTTTTCTTGTAAATGTAGCCGACTGCATGGTATTCGGGAGTTTCAAGTGCTAGTTATTTGAGACTGTTCGAGATCATTTGAGGTGCATCAGGTGTATTTAACCCATTTTTAAGTCGATACCTCTAGTACTTAATACAGAACGCAAGTGCATTTCAGTGTTCTATGCAAATGCATTCATTGTAATCATCGACACTGTCTAGTCCAGAGCCCAAGTGAGTCCAAGTCCATGCGTTCGTTACTAACACTCCATTGCAGACCGATAGGCGGGAAATTCAATTACAGTTCAATAGCGCACTGCATTGCAATGGAGGTAAAATTTTGTTGTTGTTACAGGCGTGTCGGGAGCAAACGTGCTCAGGCCATTATGGTTCGGCAGTTTGAATGTTTCACGAGAACGATTTTCTATCTCCAAAAAGGAAAAAGTATTGTTTCAAATAGAAACAAATATGCTCGACATGAATTGATTCATCCGCCAGTTCTATTGTTTTTGGTCCATTTTTCCACTACAGAAAATATAGTGACCAATTCACACTTTTCATTATTTTTTTCCTGTACATACATATAAGTTAATATTAGAATTAATAATCTGATGTTTTCAAAACTGAAATCATGAGAAACTTATATTGAAATCCTGTATTTGAGGGGTTTAATACTAAAAATCAAACCTCGATTTTTGAAAATCGATGAAATTTGCAGTCTACTTTACTTTGTATCGTAACATATTTTTCATATGATGCGAGGGAATTGTAATTGTGCTAAAGGAAAATCAATAATTGGTTCTCTATGGTTACATGAACTTTCCGCACTATTGGTTACACAGATTAATTTTCAGCTTTTACTTCGACTCCATTTTTTCAGTGCCCAAGAGGTTTTATGAATTCTTATGTTCCTAATGTGTGGCGGTCAACAAATTTTCTATAGTTTTCAATAAGACTCTAAGATTTCAATTGTTAGTCGTATCTATAGTGGTTTCAACAATAGAAAACATGAGAAGGCTACAGAGTTGGTAGCCTTTGTTCCCACGATTAGTTTCTGTTGTAGTGACTTTGAAGTCCATCTTCTTTTCTATTTTGTCACAAATTTATCTATCTAATTTTCTCGGTGATGTAGAGAAAATAGAAAATGTAGTAATAAAAGCTTTTGTTCATTTGTTGAAGGAAGTATATACTCAAAAACTGATGGTTGCTATGGCAACATTATAATAAATTGAATGATATATCAGTTTCTGTAATACATTAGCTCAGAAATATGAGAAAGAACGTTATGGAAATATATAAAAAAAACAATACCGCAATAATAATTTTTTGCATAAAAGAATAGCGAGATAATAACAAGCAAGTTTTCATATTATATATGAAGATATATAGAGACGGTGAATTTCCTTTAATAATGTCAAACAGACTGTCACTAGCATATTGCTCCTTTTACACTTCATTGCCTTCTCGCTATCCATAGAACAGCTATTTTATCAATTTTCTTCGAATGTGCATTGTACAAAAACCCTCTTCACTTGAAAAGCTTTTAAAAGCTCGATTCGTTTTTAAGATTGAAACATTAATTGTATTTAATTTAAGAGAGAATTGGCCTAGTAAGTCAAAAACTTTCCAAGCTTTTAGGACTCATTAAAAGTTGTTATAGTTGGACGTCTATATCGGAACTTAAGCATCAGAAAGAGGTTATAAACTTCTCTTTCCCATGAAAATTTTTGTTTTTTCAGAAATTTTCCCTGACCCAGTTGCTTTATAATAAAAAAAGAAGACTTAGCTTTTTGTTTCCTTTTTACCTTCTCATCAACCATAATTACTCTCTTCATTATTTATTTTTAAATAATATTTTTCTTTCCAGTTGCATTTTTTCATTTGCTAAGAATTTTAAATTCAGAAAAATTTTCTTCTATAATAGAAAATATTCTATTTTTACCATCCCAATCATTTGAATATTTTGTAAAAATAATCCTGCCTTTTCTTTTATATACATTCTTTTTAATTTGGCTAAATAAAGTTCATGACTTTAATCAATTGACATTGAATTTGACTTAAGAGGATTTGATTCTGTTGGATCGATGATAGGATACCGGCATCATCTCTCATGTTCGCCATTGATGTCCTTCGATTCAAGTTCTTGCTAACACGAGTATGTTGTGGCAGTGTAAATTTCAAATTATCGATAACCTATAACCTAGAAGCGCGGCGATTATAATACCTTGGAATTTGACGTCATTCATCACGATTCTATGAAAATGTCATTTAAATACCAGCCTGTTTTTCTGCGGATGTCGACGCTTTTTTGTGCTCGTCATTCATTTTCCCTCGCACAGGTAGAGGACAAGAAAGAGGAACGGGTTTAGAGCAAGCAACGCAGATATTAATTACCCCGTAATCGCAATTTATATTTAATTGCATATCTCATTATCTCTGTTCTTCAAAAGCCTGCTTTATCAACAGCCTTAATTACTTTATAATAAACGCAAGCTGCCCTTAATTAGTGGCCAAAAGCAATTTTTTTCTTCTGGAAGTTAGACATCCC
The DNA here is from genome assembly GCA_904066015.1 of Synergus gifuensis. NCBI lineage: Eukaryota > Metazoa > Arthropoda > Insecta > Hymenoptera > Cynipidae > Synergus > Synergus gifuensis. Next base: position 864,417 of record CAJFCO010000141.1, read on the forward strand.
AAAGATTCTTTCAGGGAAAAGAATAAAATTAAAAAAATAGCATTGACTCCGTGAAATGCGTTTCATTGCTAGACTAAATTGAATTATAATTTAAATTTTCTTGAATAAAGGAACTCGCAAAAGCTTTTTAAAAAAATATATTATTTTTTTTAATTAGAGGAGAGGAAACTGAAATATAATCCTAATTGGTAATTTGTTGATTTCATTTTTAGTTTTATATATTATTATTATATATTTTTATATATTAGTATTACATATCTTATTGGAAAAGTAATTTCCTTGCTGTTTCGATTACATAATTAATTAATAAGGAATAATATATGATGAGTCAACTTGATTAAATAATGATATAAGCTTAAATTCATAAAAAAACTCCCCGTGAGCTTATCATTTAGCGTTATCACTCTAATTAGTCTTACACATGGAAGCGTAAGTTAGTATACTTCAATAATTATTACTCATTAACTTCACTTTGAGTCAAAGCTTGGTTAATAGCCTTAACTTCTTGTTTATGCTTACGAGCATTAATTGACAGTAATTACTAATTATGTTCTATCATTACTCATTGCAGTTCTAATCAACTTTTAATTAATGCTTTAATAAAATATTGAAGCTACATTTCTAAAAACATTCGGTTTAAGTTTTCAATTATCTTTGATATATTATAATTATGATTAATTACGAATTTCAATTAATTTCGTTATGTTAAGATTTATATAACGAAGCTTAAATTCAACTTTGGTTTAAGTTCATGATAAATCCCAAAGTTATTTGTCAACTGTTTGCAGTGTTTTAATCCACTTTTAGGTAAATATTGTCCTTGAGGATTATTCCGTGTTCTACACTGATTTATATTAAAAATGAAATCCTAATTTAAACAGTTTCCAAATCTTCCTTGCGCAAATGAAATACACCTTTAATAATGAGGAATTCTCGTTATCGCGAGTAATTAAACCTTGCGTAATAAAACAAAAAATTAGCAGAATACAATTCCAGCTGGATAATTTTAATCTTTGAAACCAAGCCATTGAGTTTCCCCAGCCAGTAAAGGTAAATTGGAATAATCCTCATATTATATGATCCCACTGTGGTACGTGCTGGATTCAGAAAAAAGTCTCCTCCATAAAAGAGGTATTCGGAAGTATTCGAGAAGTTATTAAATACTAGAAATTCTGGAAATACTTTTTTTCCTGAGAAAACTCAATCAAATAATATAAAATTCTTATTAAATAATATTAAACTAGCAATATTATACGCGCGCAAGATTTTACAGGATTTTAAGTAATATTAAGGAATTTAAATGAAGTTTACGAGATTTATTGATATTTTTGAGATATTAAGGGGTTCCTAAAGGATTTACCACTTCTCGATTTTTAAATGTCTATAATATATAAATTAGCAATGAGAGAATACTAGATTTAATCTGAGCTATAGGTATTACAGTATGAAATATGGTATATTAATAATACAATTGTATGTAAAGAAATATGAGCTTATTAGAATGTAGTAGGAAAGAGCTTTTTCGATTGGTAATGTACCACATTTCTCTCAATTTATTAAATAAAGATCGTTTTAGACCCAAGGATTCTTTTTATCCTTTATTTCCGAGAATTATCATAAGGTCACGAAAGCTTTGGACAGGACCACAAGGACATTGTGGTCGGATATTGTCTGACGAAAAAACAAAGTCGTTTTTCATGGTAGCTTATCGACAGGCGAAGTGAGGCTTTCTGTGGGTTGAAACCAAGTTGTGTGTATCTGAACAATCGTAACGCATCGTTGCGAAGGTAGGATCTTACACCATCTATATGGTTCTCTACATATATACCGACCCCACAAAGGCTTGAGGTTTGGTGGTGCTGTATAGTTGTTAGCAGCAAGAGCAACCATGAGTATAGCAGCAAGGAAGCTGACTAGGTAAAACTTGTATGGGTGGCAGATATATAGATATAAAATGTACATATATATGTATGTATGTGTGTGTGTATGGACGACTGGAACTGAACTTGTGTGGGATGAAATCAATAATAGACGTCCATTCAAAACTTGAGACGGTATCAGCTCCACGAGCATCGTGACGAACTGGATCGAAGTCAGAGCTGATTTCACACGATGAGGAACTCTCCACTTGAAACATGTAGAAACTGCTCCATTCAAGAAAAACTTATTGTTCCCCAGTTTCCCATCAAGCGGAACCGGAGATTCACTTCCACTTTTTCCGAAGCATCATCACATTTTAATGGAAAACTTTATCGATTAGATTATTACCTTAGGAATCAATATAAATAAAGAAGAATCAAGATCTTTAAATAACCAAATTTCATAAATGTAATAAAATTCTTTATCTTTGCTGAATATTTGTACTAAATGTTTTATAATGTAGAAAAAATAGTACAATATCTTACGAAGAAAGATTCATAAATAGTTTTTCTTCTAAAAGATTTAATTCGGAATTTAGAGTTTTAGTTTCTAGGATGGTGATGATTCAGCGAGATAGGAAACGCGGTGTGTTGTGAAAATAGCAGGTGCACAAGCATGCAATGCGACATAATTCAACGTCAAACTGTTTCCTAGTTTATACTGGCTTTCCGTTTGACCATTAATAAATCGCAAAGTCACTGATTCAGCCGTAATGTATTCTCTTCAATTTTGACTTTGCCAATTCTTATATCTCATATCATAAATACATAGTAATTAAATGATTTTAATAATATTGAATATATTTATGGAAGTATTTACGTAGATTGTGTTTAGCTTTCTAGTTTTTTAGAATCATCTACATATCTTTCTTCTGAAAAGATATGTACTACTTTTTCATTAAAAATTTTCTACTGAAACATTTCCTTTTGAAATTTTTCAAATTGCTGAACATTTAAAGGTTGTACACAGAAAGTTTCTAGTTCACCACACATGAATCTACTGTGGTACTGGATAATGATTCACGGAAGGGGGAAGTAAAAATCTAGCTGTAAGGGATGTGAGCCCGAATCGCCGACTTACAGGCCATTTGCATAAAATATGTCTTTGAATCCTGTCCACTGAAGGGAAATTTGACTATATGAGACTAGCGAGTCTTTTCTTTTCTTTTTCCTTTCTCTCTCAAAGTTTGGTGATCCGCCTCAAACGAGAGCAAAAATTCGTAAATATCTTCTTCAAGAACGCTCCACGAAGAAAATTACCGTATTTGTTCAATCTAGCGTTCAAGCGTATCAATACATTATTTCCGATCTCGTGGTTCATCGAACTTAAAGTGCTTTATGAGAAAGAATCAAAATTCAATCGTGAAAATTGAAATATAGATATTTTCTTATTATTAAAATTAGAACAAGAGTAAATATCAAATTTTAATTAAACTATTTGTCAAATAATTATTCTCTACTTAATATTTTACTATAAAAATACAAAAGCATATCCCAAATTTAAAGTGCACCAGATGTTGGCATTGCGGGTGTATTTCTCTTTTCAAATAAAACCCTTTAATTAAATTTTCTCATTTCCTTCATAAAGGCGTTGCAAGAGAACAAAAATTCAATTGAAAATTGCGTCCCCTTTATGACATAGGTAATTCAGAAGTAAATATGCCATTGCTTAGAAGCCCTTTCACGTTCCTACACGTACATAAGAATGCATGTACTCGAGGATTGGGGGTTTCTTTATTTGAAAGAGCGCGGAATTTCCCTCCCGACTTCATATTATTGCTTCTTCAATATTTGGACCAAGTTGAAAATCAGTTGACCGTGAGAAGCGTTCCGCGAAAATAAAATCAGAAAAATTGAATATTAAAGAAATCCAAATTGAAAGTGTGTGTGTGTGTGTGTGTTTATCTTAAAAGCGTTGAACTAACTTAAAATTTGAGCCTTCACCGACTTTTTACTAATTCAGATTTAGAGAGTTCTTATTTTATTTCGACAAGTGCTTGCTGTCTGACCAAAAAGAGTTTCTCTACTAATTATTGGAAAAGCCAGCATGTGTGGCTGATCGAAGTTGACATTTTCCACTTATTCTTGAGAATACATCTCTTATTATTACTTTGGAATTTATTTGTCACAAGAATTATCATTTTACGCTTTTGCGTCCTACATTTTATTTTAAGATGTATATAAAAAATCAATTTTTTATGAAATTTTCGGTAAGTAAAAGCGTCATTATTATAACAAGTTAAGTCTTTAATATCAAATTGAATTAAAGGAAAGTTGAAGAAAATATTTTTATTTTTTTTTTT